>VTPC01000686.1:23550-46377 GCA_011009095.1 Ignelater luminosus | reverse complement strand
AGTTTCCCCTTTAGTGTACCTTTAGTTATAGTATACGTGTGTATACTATACGCGTTTTTTTAAAAAATACAGCAGTTGTCCTAGATACATAAAAAGTAACGCATTTACGGCTATTTACAACAGTAACACACTAACCTGAGCACGCAAGATGCGGCGTACTTTCTCGACGTCCCCTTGTTGGCAGGCGTAGAGGAGCGTCGAGACGCCACGAGGGTTGTTGGCGGCGGCCCGCGCTTGTTGAGAACCCGTCGCTGCGGCAACCAGCGGTGCATTGCTCATGGTCCGTCACGGGCCCTTTTTTGTATGACCGCACCGCTCTTTGTTGCCCCTGACACCATATTACCTGGAATTACCTCTTTATCATTAAGTCCACCCTACTTTTCCCTGAATTATTAGTTTGGCTCACACACTACGATCTGATAAATATTTTATGTCTTAAGGTAAGCGGAAAACACGTTCCGTAAGCATTTTGTGGTCGTGAAAATTTATACTGAAAATGTGTGTGTGGGTGGTTTGTGAGCTTTTCTGGTTATTTTAAAGAGGAACGGTTGAGATTGTAAGATATTATTTCCATTTATATTTTTCCGTTGATTTTATTATACCTCCAGGTGAAATACGATTAGCAAGCATGTACGAGCTTCTTTCATAATCTCTCCATTTTCAAGAGTTTTTCCTCCATGCTTGGAGTTAGAACGAGAGAAATCTACTTTAAAATAATTTGCTTTAATAACGCAGATAATATGTACACAACTAACTGATGAATGGAAGATAACCACGAAGATTAGAAACGGAAATAAATTTGGTTTCATTATGGATTATATTTTCAATAATTTTTGTATATTCTTGGTTAGTGACGTATTACATATTGTTTAGTTATTTATAAAATAGAGAGTTCTTATATCTTTCAAAAGCAAAAACCACTGTTTGAGATATTTTGGTAGAATATTGTACAGTCAATTCATAAAGTAATGTCGGGAAATATTATACGTATTATACACACTCATTTAATCGGTTTTAGTTCATTACTTTATGGATTGATCGTACACTTCACACAGAAATAATTATTACTACTGTATGTATACTAAGAAAAGTAACGGTGGTGTTGGCTGGGACTCTCGAGGACAGAGAATAACGGACGCGACTCGGTGATCCATTATGAATTTTTTATCAATTATTGACCTTTTGCTATAACAACAAAAGAGAGTTTAACAATAAAAAAAGATTTTTCGAAAGCAATTTTGTTCGCGTGAAAGTTCAGCAAATGAAGCAGTACAACTGCGGACAAAAGAAAGACGGACCATAGGCATTGAGATTTTATTATAAAGATTATCAATTTGTGACAATGAGTCATAAATACAATGTGTGGATCAAAATTAATGTTGTTGTTTCCATTTTTTAGCCGTTACTGTACACAGAAGATCTGCTGCAATGTCTACGTTCAAAAGTAGGTTTCTTCTGGAATCGGCAAGCTACATAAACAGCAATTTTGATGTACTTACAAAAAACCTATCCCATACTATCAGTGATCTTGAGGATATAATACCAAGAGGTATGAGACGGGTACATTGAGTTTTGCAAGACTTATCTTGAATAGAATTTGAGTAACTTTTGATTATGATGTTAACCTATCTTTTATTATATCTAAAATAAAATTTCAACAAAAATCTTTTTTGTCGGAAGACGAGTGATTGAAGGCGTCGATCTGTTGAATTCGAAAGGTTTTCTGTCTATAGCGTAAAATCGCCCCATAATAAATAAACTCAGGTAAGGATGTAAACGTTATTATACTAATTATACAGGGTGATTCCGAAATAAAGGGTATCCTTTTAATAGGTGATAAGTGAAGCTAAAAGAAGACAAAAAATAAAAAAACGAAGTGGCTCCGTGAAAGTTGAAAATTTTGACCATTTTCCTAAATATTAAAAACTCAAACCGTCTCTGGTTAGAAAAAGAAAAGTGTTTCTTGTATTCCTGCCTTCGGATTAAAAAGTGAAAGTTAAGGAGATTTATGATGTAGTGTAAGAATAAAAATTTACCAGATATGCCTATTTTCTTGAAACTAACGCAGGTGTAGTAGCACAATAAACAATAAATGCCATCATAACCTACCCCCTGGACATTTTACAACTTTCCTTTCTTAAATCTGAAGTTGAGGAGATTAAAGAAATTGCGATAGCCAGCCCCAAATATGTTTAACATGCAGGGTTGTTGAAATGCACTAGGATAGTAAAAAAATAATATCATAATTTATATCACGAACAATTATTAGCCTTCAGTCTCAAAAGCAACATCCTAATCCCTTATTATTATTTAGTCACTTGAATACAAAACATTTTAAATGGCAACAGATACACATACTACTTAAATGAAACATGCGTATGGGAGGTACTATCGCCTCTGTATTTAATTCAATTCAATAAATTCAATCAAGTTTTATTTATGTAGCATAATACTTATTGAAGTTTTTGGTTCTTTGGAATGTTACAGAAAAAAATCACTAACAGTAAGATTTTAATATTTTTCCATTTACAGATTAAAAAGTAAAAATTATAAACGTGCCCATTGGTTATTTATGGCATTGTAGAAACCAGAGAAACTATTATACCCCTCACATAAATAGCAAGGACAGTCAGTCAACCCCTATCGATTTTTGCTTAAGTAAAAGTATGAGAGCAGGACCGGCTTGGCTTAGCGATTAAACTTCAATCGCATTTTTCTCGGAAACTATGCAATTTTTACCTACCGTTTTTTATCGCAAATGTATGTACTATCACACCGCTATCCACCTTTAAGAGGATACCCTTTATTTCAGAATCACCCTGTATACATATTGTTATAATTATCTGAAGCAAAAATTATTTTTTTAACAATTTCTCTTCTACAAATTACGTGTGTTGTAGACTAAATCATCGGTAATGTCTGTTATTACGCAGCGTGTATCTTCTCAAGTCTCACAGGTATCTGATCCCATGGTGCCACAGTGATCTTCATGATACATAGTAAGTGACTAAACTTCTAGAAGTCAACCTAATAAATCAAATAATGAGCTACCGAATTCAGTAGTATGTAAATCAACAAGGTTACACAATGAGTCACTTTCTACAATTTTCATAATGAGATATAATTAGGTTTCTCTTAACCTTGTTTTATCAATTTCGGGCGCCTTATTTATCTTTACCGTCAGCCTAAAGCTGGTTAAAGGTTACCAAATATAATAGTTTTCCTAAAGTAACATTTTTAAAACACTTCGTAATATCTGGAAATTTGCTATTTCACTGTTTGTATATGTTTAAAAGAATGCATAATTCTTTCATTCTTGTGCTTAAGCTTTTGGTACTCCAAATCAGTCGTTAATAAGGTTTTTTTCATTTTCTATTTTAAAATTAATTCTTCTTTTACTTGCTCATATTCCGTCAATCTATCAATGATTTGAAAAGCAGTAAAGTTTTGTACAAACTCCTACCTCCATACCAACCAAAAGAACAAGGCTGTTAATTTTAGATAAATACAGCTTTAACCGCCTGATCTGGATTTTGACTCTTGTTGCTATTCTGCAGTTTCATTTACTGTAGATATTTGGAATAAAAGTCTAAAAGCTTGATTAACCTAAAAATCAAGCTGTTGAAGTGTTTTTCAAATAAACACAAACAAGATTTCGTTAGTTTTGAGCAAGAGATGGGTTTACAAGGCCGGACGCAGAAACGGTGATTTCCAAGAGAGAAATTATTTAAAAAGACTCCTTCTACATATTTTCCAACTTGTGAGAGGTTTCAATATTAATTCAGTACTACACTCTGTTTAACTTGCTTGGCTAACCTAAAACTAATAGTAACTACTTTGGAAGGGACAAAGGTGAAATACAAAGATGCAAGAATCTGTACAGAAACTAGTTGGACTACTAAGAAATCAAAATCTTTTGAGTTGACTAGAGTTTTAAGATCATCAATAAGTTAGTTGCCATTATACTTATTAAATTCGTGTAATTTTCATAGACCTCTTGTTTCTAAAATTCCATATTTAAGAAACAAAAGATGAAACATATTAAAAGAATCTAATACGACGGTCAATGACGTATTATGCCAAGCAAACACGAGTCAAAACACTAGCCTGCGCAACCTATTAAAATGCAAGACAATTTACGTCTTAATTGTTTGGACACTGAAACAACTCACCAACAATCATCAGGGAATTGAAAGCACCATACTTTAACTTCTTAATCTAAAAGTCCTACGCAGAAGACCAAACGTAAACTGGAATTTAAGAAAAATCTTACCTATCCTTGGCAAATTCCAGTTTCTTAATTCATAAATAACAATAATGACAAAAGTATAGTTTTCTTGAGAAATCACGAAATTTATCTGAAAATTTCAAATTGCTGTAACTTCTGACCCGTAGAAGATAAATTAGTAAATATACATATTATTTCTGCCAACTTTTCTGTAAAACATAAGGCTGGGGAGTTAGAAGGACAAGTTTGGCGAAAAATGGGAGGCAAAAAAACGTGTTTCGAAAATTATCGATCTTCGCTGGCGAATATCTCGAAGACTATAACACATAGTAAGAAGATGAATATAGACAGTCTTGTAGGAAATTTAATTATCTTTTATTTTGTAAGGAATACTTCTTACCGTACAACGCACCGTTTCCGAGTTATAAGCAAGAAACCGAAAAGAGGGACCTTTCCACCCCCCTTCCTGCCCTAAAGCGGCAGGGCTAAGAGTGGGGACTTTTAGTATCTTTGCCTTCTAACTACCCCCAACACATTCCTCAAGAGAAAAATTCTCCCCCTTTCCTTGTCTTGTACAATCCGCTTTTGGGCATTCATTGACTGAACTAAATGACGTTTTCCAAATTCTACGGTTACAATTAAATGATTTGAGATGCAATTTGACTTATTCACAGTTAGATACATAATTGTAAATGGTTCGTTTAAGGCTATACAGGGTGTTTTAAAAATGAGTGCTAACATCTAGCAGAAGCATTCTTTGACCTAGATGAAGCCTACTTTGTCGCATAACTTTTTTCCTAAAGTGCACCGTTTCAGAGATACAGGGCGTGAAAGTTTTATTGAGAACTTCTGGTTTTTTCATAATTTTTCTAGAATAAAATGAAACATCGGGATAAGATTTTCTATGTGCTTGTTACTTTAGAATTGAGTGAACTAGACCCCTACGCTAAAGAAAATTGCTATACCACTAGAAAATTAGAAACTTTTTTATTTTCGGAATTAGCAATCAATTTCGAACAAAAAGTTACTCTTGCGTTTTTTCCGTAAAAAGCATCGTTTTCTAGTAAACTCGGAGTTTTCTAAAATCTCTCAAGTTGAACGACTTATGGTAAGGTTGTCATTTCAAAAACAAAATGTAATTACTGGCATCGAATTCCTCGACAAAGATTAAGCTTTTTTTTGTCATGTAACTTTTTTTCTTAAGGTGTACCGTTTTCGAGATACAAATTGTTAAAGTTTAATTAAAGAAAGAAATTTTGACACCTTGTATTTAAAAAACAGTATACTTTAGAAGAAGAGTTACTGGACTAAATATTAGGTTTAATTTTTATTAAGCAATGTATTGCAAATATTACATTCTGTTTTTGAGATGGAGTACTATGACCTTACCACAGATCGTTAAATTTGAGAAGTTATGAAAAATTTGATTTTACTAGAAAACGACGCATTCTACTGAAAAAATGCAAGAGAAGCTTTTTGTTCCATTTCAATCCCTGATTCCAAAACTAAAGAGATTTTCCAATTTTTCAATGGCATAACAATTTTTCATAGCGTAGGCGGTTAGCTCACCTCAATTTCCAACCTCTGGTAAGGATATCAAAGCTAAACTAGGTAAAATAGTAGGCACCTAAAAGTAAAAAGCATGTAGAGAATTTCATTCCGATTTTTCATTTTGTTTTCGAAATATTGAAAAAAATAGTTATTTTAAAATGAATGGTTGATATCCTGTATCTCAAAAACGGTACATTTTAGGAAAAAAAGTTATAGGATCGGAAACACTTAAATTTTGTTGAGGAATGTGTGACTCTATAAAAAAATTAAAAATGAAAAAATGTCAGAATAGCATTATCTGGTCAAGATCACTTCTAGCATGTGTGGAGTCTATTTGGCAGTCGTAGTTTGACTCACATCTTTTGCTGTTATTATTGATTGTTTACTGTTTTTAATACATAGCTTCTGAGATATATATGTAGATGACGATTTTCATAATGGGATGTATTGTTTTCAAGTAAAATTAACTTTTTCTTAAGCTTACCTACTTTGAGAAACTTAAATTATATATTTTTAACGCATTAAACAGTTCTTTCTCACCTAGACACGAAGAAATGCAGCATTTGTAATGACGTATCCTCTTTATCACTGATAACCCCCAGTTCTTGAACTTTAGATATCTTTTTAAATGAGTTATTGCTTCGATAAATAGTCATTTGATTGGTTAACTTTTATAGTAACTATGATAATAGCAAAGATATCTATTCGTGTTGAGTTAATTTATTAGCTCAGTGAGCTCTTAAAGCTTTGATTTCCAAGACAACCTACTGTTTTAACATTTGTACCTATAGTAACCGGAGCCTTGTAGCGAACAGGTTGAATAAACGAACTCAACTTCTATGACTTTATATTTTGTCCTAAAATTACTGAACACAAAACTTTGATCCATTTCATTATCTCATGATTATAGCGTTGTTATCACAAAGTGTATATAAAATGATCTAGAGCAGTCTAGAACAGGCCCAAAGAACCAGAATCATAGACTATATCATATTGTGAAGCTTGCAAGGAAAGAAATTTTTGGGTGGTTGTGTCATATTTATTATCTATAGCATCCATTAGCCTCGTTTGAACGTAATAACTCAGTAAATTCTTTTGGTCACTTGGATTCATCGTTTGGATTCTAAGTTTAGACGACCAAGTATGGAATAACGTTATTGTAGATCTCCTTTTGTCAAATTTCGTATTAATGCGAGCTTCCCCGAACAAAATTATGCCGAAAGAATTCTAATGATGGTTTATCTGGGACGTAATCACACAATCACTGCACCGATCAATATTATGCAATATAAGTTGCAAAGCTTGAGTCTTTCAAGAAAGATATTGCTATGCTTGAACATAAGTGGAATAAGTATTTTAAGTCCAAATGGATTATGTTGGAAAATAATTTCATATTCTATGTTAGGGACAATAAATAACATACAAGTGTGAAACAGAATATTAGATTATTCATCGTATTAAGCTTCATGGTCCTGTTAAAATGTATGCTGCAAAGTAATTCAGTTTTATTTGTATGTTTTTTTCCTATGTTACTTGATTAAGACGAGCACAAAAAGCAGAAATTTAATTTATATTCTTATTTTGAATGTGAGAGATATTTATAAGTAAACTGGCGGCCCCAAAAAACTGTGGCAAAAACCTTGAATCTTTAATAAAGCCTGCTGATTGTCATTTATCCCCCATAATTAAAAATTTGAAAAAATGCATTGATTAGTGATCACCTTAAAATGAATTTTCCAACAGAATCTATTGCTTAATTATACTAACAAATGTCACATAAAACTAGAAAGTCAGTTAAGCAATTGCTTTGTTTCTTCATGGAATAGAATCGTGGAGTCGAAGTCATGGAGTTTTATGTCAGCAAGCTTTATTGAAATGCAACTGCATAGATAATTTTGTAAAAGTCATATATTGTTATTGTACCTTTTTATAATCAATTCTCCATAACTTCAGCATTTTGTTTTGATCTGTAGTAAGGTCTAGATCATAATTATACCACATAAACAATTGATTTTAATAGAAAATGTTTTGCTTCAACAAAATATTACCAATTTACCATTGAAGTTAAATTTTAATTTTGATTAAAATGTGCAAAAATATAATAAAATGTTTCATTTAACTTTTAAGTATCAGTAGAAGCGATAATAAGAAGTTCATCTAAAACAGATTCTTTAGTAACCTCTTTCTCTTATTTACTCTACTATATCAAAACTTTTAGCTTTGTCTATTCTCCAGGCAGTTCTATTTAATAAACTTTTTTTTACCGTCAAATCCAGTACCTCTAATTACTTAGTGCCTGTACTCATATCTCAGTCCAGTATAACAATGAGAAAATCATTTTCCTTTCCTCAAATTGCCACATAATTTTTTTTGTTTACCTTGCAACCAAAGCGATGACTGTAAAAGTTTATGGGCATAACTATTGATATGGCTTTGCTGCTCTTTTGAAGCATTCTGCTATGTTATTCCTCAAAGGTCTTCACAAACCAATAAGCTGATGCCTTATGGTAACGTCCAAACGAGAGATTTCATCTCAATTTGTTTTGTCAGTTCTGGGATATTAAAGAAATAAATAAGTGTTGCAAAAAAATGTTCAATACTTCAAAACATGATAGTATCAGCATTTCTGAAGAAGTAGATTCATATGAACATTATAATATTATGTATAATTCTGAATGGTTTCTAAAATACAGCTGTTTGATTTGGTCTGTACAATCTTCCTCTTACTCGGGTCTGATGCCCGGGAAGCTTTTTATTCCATGTGATGTAATGTGAACATTAACTACAAAACGTTTACTGTTGCGAATGGCATTGTTTGATCTTTCTAATAGTATAATACCTAACTTACTTTGAAATCGTCGCATTATTATTTAAAACCGATAGAAGTGGATGTATGCAATCTAGCAAAAAAGAAGAAGAAACGATCAAATTACTTCCTGTAAGTTTGCAAATCGGGAAAACCACATGCGTATTTACCTCCATAAATGTCTTTAGTCTTTATATAACATATAAAAGACAAATTATTCTCTATTAAACTTGCCGTGTCTTGCGTAACCTGAGATGGTTTATATTGTTCACGTACACTAGAGAAAAACTCTCTAAAAACGTGTTCTCGGTCCTACGTCTTCAAAATTGGAACCTAAGTGTAATTAGTATCAGCAGCATATAAATCAATTCAAAGTCGCCATGTTTAGCTTCCAAATTAATGATACCATTTACAAAAATAGAATTGTTAGAGTAACAATAAACCAAACACAAACACCACTAACTAGAAAAATAAGAAAAATGCAAACTACTACAAGAACGATAAAAAAATTAATATAGCGTATTCAATTGTTTGACTTCTTGATGTAGTAAGTTATTATCTTCAATTCTTGAAAATTATTTTCGTCCGGAACGTAGTCCAGACTTTCCGTGTTTAGTGCTAGAACAGGGGAAAAACCTACTTCGCAGTATATCTTGATAATAATATCACCTCCAGAATTGATTTATTTTTCGATAAACGCAAATATTTCCATGTACTGTCTCTACTGCCTACCTAATTAGAAGATAAAAAACATGAGTTGTATTCTTTTGGATTTAAAATAAAATTACTGGGTTGTTTTATAATGCATTAGAGTAATTTTAGATAGTTTAACTTTCATTATGTATTGATTTTTCAACAATAATGTTCAAAAATAGAATTCCGTTTATTCGCAAAGAGTATGCAAAACTGTTCGTATATGTGTATATCAGCAATATTAGTATTGATAGAAAATATTGGCAATGAAATATAATTCAAGTTTAACTTCTGTGCAGTTTAAAACTAAATTAGAAATTTCATAAGCAAACTTTTCATATTTTTCATACGACTATAAATTTAAGATTTTTATGGTAAACTTGTAAACAGCCTAAACGTTAGTGATTCATCAAACAAGATGGTAAGTAGTTGAAAAAGAGCAGATTTCGTGTTAGTTAGAAGGCTTGATCATGTGAAAGTTGAGTTAGATATTGCACGCAAGAAGAAAGGGTGCACTAAGGTGCAAATACCGGTCAAGGGGTATAAAAGGGGGTTTCGAAGAAATCTAGGTCATCAAACACCTGCTGGTCAGGGACGTTAAGGAAAATTAAACTTATATACCATGCTTCTTGTTGTTTTCGCTTTTCGCTGAAATAGAACAGCATTCTGTAAAACTGAAATGGGAAGCTTCAATCATAAATGTTGGAGAATCACGAAAGTTACACTTTCAAGGTTGAAAGTTTCAGTATTAAAGTCAATTTTGATGCATTAGATAGGTAATTTTAAAATAGAATATGCTCATGAAGAGATCAGTATTTAAAAGTATACCTAGTAGGATTTCCATTAAAAATTTTTAAATAGTCATAATTTAATTAAGTATTGGTATTTAGAAAATGCAAGAGCTAATAAAGTACTCATTAAAATTTAAAAAATTTGAGAATTACTACATTGATTTAATTCTTGTTCCTAAATAATAAGCTAAATTAACATCAGGTTTGTTCCCTAAAGTTTTGTTTAACTAAAGACTTTTTTTAATATTATGAAGTTTTTACAAATATCAAATTAATTTAATTAATTAAATGGGGCAATATTCTATTTAAAAAAAGAAATCTGTAAAAAATGAGCAAAACACGTGCTTTTCATGTAGAAAATATTAAAATCAAACAATACCTTGAAATAAATGTTCACATTATTAGTTGTTACGGTCGTTTTCGTAAGATACTAATAACAACAAACAACACCCACAACGTGATAATACTACCTGAACACGCTTGAACACATGAGAATTCCTTTATGCTGAAATTTTCACGTTTGTAGTGTGCATTGTTGTTATAGCAACGTTTTGTTATGGAACGCTCTGTATGTTCACTAATTTTCATTCTTGCGCATCGACATTCTTTTGGGGATGTTAGTGAACGTATAACAGTGCAAGTGATAATATTTCAAAAAATAAACTAATAAATAAAAATAAAATTGTTAAAAATGTATCACGTTTACATTGTATACAATTGTAGGTAATATAGCTATTGTATAAGCGATAGTGATATGCAGACGAGGTGGCCGAGTGGTTAAGGCGTTGGACTGCTAATCCAATGGGCTCTGCCCGCGTGGGTTCGAATCCCATCCTCGTCGGTTACTTTTTTGCCATCTTGATGGTAATATTTAACATTTTCTGGGGTGATACTATTAATTTACAAAAAATTAATTTGTACTATCAAACTTGTTTGTGGTTCTTCACTTTTTAAAACTGAAAGCTACTCATTACAATTTTGTTTTTATTTCAATTTTGTGTTTAAATTTTGAAAATTGAATTTGCTTTAAAAAGGGTATTTTAAAAATATTTTTTTAAATGTTAATTGGTTTTAAAATAAAAACTAAAGGTAAGAACTACTGTATATTAATAATTTTTACAAAATACATCATAAATCGATTGTTGTGTGGTAGTGCCATCTCTACGAAAACAAGTTGAATCAAGGAGTACCAACTTCTAAAATAGCTCAATTCCTAATCAATATAAAAAGCTAAAAGTACTAGAAAATAAAAAGCAATAATGATGTTTGTAAACAAACCAGTGAAAGGAAAATATTTAAATTTGTGATATGTTAGTAAACAAATTTAAAATGATTCCATTTGACTTATTTAATCCAGTATCTTTGCATTGAATTGCTTTTATATTCCAAACACAAGATATTGATTTTTATTATTCAACATTCTTATAGTCCGTCTATATTTTTATTATAATTAATTTCCTTTTATGCAGTTTCTAAATTAGGTTTATTAAAATAAAACGTACAACAGATGTTTCTTAAAACATACTGATTGATCTTATAGTTAATAATGGCCATGTCAGAAACAAATGATACTCAACAATTAACTACCCAATCGAATAATTATGTTACTGTAATACCAGTTGAATATCCTCGTTCTCGTGGTTATAATGCTCAAACACCTGATTATATGGTTGAACAATATCGGTAAGGTCTTTGTAGTCTTATGGATATTCTGTATCTGCAATAAAGTGCTTTTTAGAACACATGATGATTATATTCAAACTGAAGATTTATCATCGAGTCAAGGTGCTCTTTATTCGGTTTCCCAAAGAGTACCTCCTGTAAGCACAACTTATGCAAGTTTATGCCCAACTGAGGGAGATTATACTTCAGAACAAGGAGGATATTCTACTTTAACATCAGATTGGGAAAGAGAAAGGACAATCTCAGGTTCTGATGTTGCTAAAGATGGTAGTTCGGATGTTCTTAGTGACAAACAAACCAATGGTAAGTTGATGGTTATTTCTGTAAACAAATTGTTTAATAATCATAGGTAACTTTGTAATAAATATGGAAATGTTAGAATATTTAATGCAGATACAATATATTCACACTTTACCTAAAAAACTGTTTACAATAATAATAAAATAATACAAAAACAAATGTAACATCAAAATAACCTTTGAGATTTATAATACTAACAACTAACAAGTGAATATCACTACAAAACTTTACATTAAAGAATCCATTTAAGCTCACATTCTTGTATTAAGATTATAACTTTCTGTTTCAAGTGGTACAGTAGAAAGATTAGTAGATGATGATGCTCTGCTTCCAAGAGCAGTATCTCCTGTAGAAGTACTTTTTGAACCACTGCTCGATGGAGCAGTAATTTCTCTTGTTAATTTTTTTTTTAATTTTATTGTTTCAAACTTTTCTTTAATAAAAGTTCGAAAACCTTTATGCCACCAGGCATATATAACAGGATTTATAAGACTATTAGCAAATCCTAAAATAGCCAGTGGACTAGCTATTAGAATACGTAAGGTGTTACAACTTGAGTTATGCTTTTCATAGCAGTTGTAACTGTATATTAAACTTGCAATAAAATATGGTGACCATGTAATAACAAAACTTCCTGTAGTAAACATGACCACTTTTATGGCTTTCCACTTGCTCGGTGTGTTTAAAGGTGATTGTGATTTTTTATTTCCACTAGCTCTTATTGATGAGTTATCTTCAACATTTGGTGCATTTAATACACTTCCTTTACCTCTAAATATTCTAAGACCACTTTCAGTTGCAGTTCCTTTATCTGCTTCTTTTAACTGAATAATTTTTTTGATTGCACGATAAAGGATAATTGAATATAATACAATAACAGTTAGAATTGGAATAGATCCAATTATAACTGTCAGCAAAATTAATTCTTTAGGTGCTAAAAAGATAAACCAACAAACTCTTCCATTATCTGTATCTCCATGCCATCCCATTAATGGAAGAAATCCTAGAATACCACCTGAAAAAATGTTTATTTTAAAAGGTAACAACAAAAACAGTAATTTTTTCAAAATACCTATGATCCATGAAGCAAGTATGAATATTCTTACTCTTGTTGGATATACCCATATCTGATACTGTAGTCCATGTAAAATGAATAAGTAACGATCAATCGCTATCAGTCCCACTGAATAAACAGAAGCTAAGGTACTTGATACAATCATTCCTACAAATAATATTTATTTTTAGAATTTAATTAGCATTGATGCACCAAATTATATTATTTATTAATGTTTATATTATGGAGATGTTATCATTGAATTGAAAATAAGATTAACACATCTTTTTCTAGGTTAGTGTAATTTAATTAATGCTTTATCAGTAGAAGTCTGTACAATTGATATATGTGTTAATTAGTTACATGTTATTGTTGTTTTTGTTATTGTTTTTATTATTGTAGACAAATAGTTAAATCTGGTGGATTACATCTACGTTTTTTATTAAAAACATTAGTTTACTGGGGAAATAACATATTATGTACTTTATCATTAATATGGTTAGCTCTTTTTAATATTTTATTACAAATAAAAAGCAGAGAAATAGATTTCAAAAGTTAATCACCACTTTGATCTTTAACATAGACAGGAGAAGCAAAGTGGTGACTAACCTTAAAAATTAAAATAACAAGAAGTAAAGAATAACTGCAAAAGTTAAGAAAAATCCTTGTTTATGTATTTATATATTGTATGAGACACTTAACATAGAACCTGACTGCAACCTAACATACTTTGTGACATACTTTTACCGTTACACGTATATATTATAATTGTAGTGTTCAACAACACAAGTTAGCTGAATTGAGACAAAGTTGAATAGTTTAATGTTTATTAGCTACTTTTATTTGTTTTTAAAGTAACTCCAAAAAACAGAAATCTTCAATATTTTATTGTTTTACCATAACTTTTATTGTGGACTTTCTAGATCCAGAAGTACTCCTTTGTCTCTAATATCTTTGATAAAATTCTCATGTAATTTATTGACTTTCCACAACTATTATGGTATGATAGAAAATTCTATGTAGATTCTATCAACATGCCCACATTTATGTGCTGTTGGAGCCATTACTGAAGATTGTAGGGTGGATATATGGGTTTCGACAAGAATTTCTTTAATAAATCTAGAGTCATTAGTTTTGGAGATATAAATCTTGCATTATGCAAGGTTTTGAATAAATTCGAAACACTCCTGGGATACTGGAATGTGTTAAGCAATCCATGATAAAATGTTGTAATGTATATGTTGTTGCTAGAGGGAATCATTTTGAGCATTTGGTTTAAAATAACAAAACATTTGTTAAAAATGTTTGTAGGTTACTGATTTTGTTTTTTCCATTTAATTAAAAAGTACATTTCGTGCAATGATTCTAAATAAGATGTTGATAACTCTGAAAGGAGACATTTTCAAACCTAGTTATATATAGGTCTTTTTAATCCTTATGACTTGTAGAATATGCTGGTAAAGTTTGGCCAAACATTTTTTAAGCACCCTGTATATATGTGGTTTTCATTTTATTATTTAATTTATTGTTTCTCAAGTAAATAAAAAATTTTAAAAATTTGCATATGATTAGATTTGAACCTTTCTCAATAAAGTATGAGGCAGATATGCTAATCGCTACACTACTGCTTGTTGGTGGGTAGGTTATACTGCACGACCCAACCAGAGACATGTAAAATCGTTCAAGTTTTACAAAAATCACATCTCTGAAACTAATGTGTATTGGAATAAAATCTGTTCATTCTGACTCTAGATTTATAAACAAAATTCCTCTCAACATCCCGTATGTGCGTGTGTCCATACCATAACCTCTCCTTAAGTATTCATCATATACTTTTGCCTTTCTTAAAAATTTTTTAAACAAGAATGGCTTTTTGTCAGTTTTATTTTTGGAGATAGGGCACCAAACTAGCGATTCAAGTTGTTTCCAACATTCTCAAGATTACATTTACAATTTCAAATACAGAATCTTGTTGAAAGATGATGAATAACATATTATATTTGAGGACTTTTAATTCATATTAATGCATAAGATTGCATTAAAAGAAATTACATAATGCCAATAACTAAACATTTATCTTATTAATAAAATAATAAAATAAATCAAAAATAATTGTCAAAAATAAAGAAATTAGAGGTAAGTACTTAGTAGTGACACTGTGAGTGTAGATCGTTCAAACTGAATCTTACAGGAAATATTAAAGGACTAGTTTGAAATAGTGTGCTATTGTGAAAGTAAGTACATTTCATTTGCTTGATTATTTATTTAAATGAAGGAATAAAAAACTAAAACAATTAAACATTATAAATCTAACATCAATTATGTTATAAATTATTATCACGAAGGGAAATGAACCTGAGTTTCATTTTACTAGATTATAATAATGAGCATCAAAAAAATTTTTAATGCAGTTTCTGGTGTCAAAAGAGGCTTCTTTGAGCACTAGTGCCCAAAAGTAATATTTTTATGCACTAAGTGTTCAAAAATATTAAGTTTGTAAGATGCAAATTGTGTTTTCTCAACTTCGCTAAAAGATAACACCTTATACTCATTGTCATGAGAAGATTAGCTAAGCTGTAAGATGTAGAATTATAAAGTTTAATTTTCTTTGTTATTTGTTAGTTAATTTAAGAGACTTTTTACTATTTCATTTCTGTACTTTTAAATTTCACAATAATAATAATTATAATAATACTACATAGGTACAGTAGTTCTGATGAAATTCAAACTCATTTAGATTTAATTGGTTTTCAGAATTCTTTAAAAAAAAGTACAAGAAAAAAACCTTAGTCAAGATCAAAGGTTTTACAAAATTCCAAATAAAAATGTGTGAAAATCTGGAAATCGACTTTTAATACTTGTAACCATTACATTGATAAATCTAATCATGAAATGTGGTAGATAGTGACTTCCTATTGGTCATTTCCTTCATCAGTGCATTTTTGTTGTATGCATAGGATACCTCGGTTATTATAAGAGATAGATAGATAGGTTTGCAACATACTAGCCTAGATTTTCAAACCAAATTCATTAACGGAAGCAATATCTCGCGTTTGCTCTTTGTTTTCGAGTTATCAGCAAAAATTTAAAATTTCTCATTTTCTTCAAAATGCTGTCGTTTTTTTCCCTGTTAAAATAATGATAACGATTGCCATGGATTTTTATATGGTCATTAGCAGATAATCTAACTACATATTTAAAATTTCACCACCATCCATGATTTTCAATTTAGAAGCAGAATTTTAATTTTTTTTATTGGAAGTCGCTAGACACTGTCAGATAGAGAATTTAAAAAGCTTTTTAACAATTTTTTTTTAAATGCTGAAGATATCGTCAGAAAATATACAGGGTGTCTCCGAAAGGTTGGGACATAGCTTAACTGCAGACTCCCGGGATAAAAATAAAAATATTTAACCCAACTTACCTATATCCAAAATCGTTTCATTAAGTTGGTAACAAGGTGTGAAAGTTTCTTGAAAAAAGTTAATTTTGCGTGTAAAAATAGTAGGCTCTGATCGATTTTTATAATTTTTGGTATGGTATGTTTTGTGACCATAAGTCACATGTCGAGATGGTTTTGGTCTTCCTCACTAAGTTGTAAGTGTATTAAACAAAAATGTCGCAATACAAATTGTTAATAACTTTTTTAGCGCTTAGGCTGAGAACTTTCAATTTTTGTTTCCAAGAAGATATTTTTTTTAGAAACATTTTTTATATCTTTGTAATTTTCGATAACACTTAAGGTTTATCCACAAAAGAATAAAATGGCATGGCATTTAATGCAAAGTTTATTAGTGATAAGTAGTCTTAAATTACAACAAAAAAATGCTATACTAATTACTTAATTTTACCACACTAAACTTCTGTGATTTTGACATGTAACAAACAAATGATACTGATTTAACGTTTAAAGATAAATAGGTATTCTGGCTAACTAGATTATTCCTATCAAAAACGCATTAATGCTAATCAGATTTTATTTTTTTGTGGATAAATCTTAAGCGTTATCAAAAATTACAAAGATACAAAAAAATGTTTCTAAAGAAAATATTTTTTTGGAAAAAAACTTGAAAGTTCTCTGCCTAGGCACTAAAAAGTTATCATCAAATTTGTATTGCGACATTTTTGTTTAATACACTTACAGCTTACTGATGAAGACCAAAACCATCTCAAATCGTGACTTATAGTCACAAAACACGCCATATCAAAAATTATAAAAATCGATCAAAGCCTACTATTTTTATACGCAAAATTAATTTTTTTCAAAAAACTTTCACGGCTTGTACTGACTTGACAAGACCATTTCGGATATAGGTAAGTTGGGTTAAATCTTCTTATTTTTATTCCAGGAGTCTGCAGTTAAGCTATGTCCTAACCTTTTGGAGATACCCTGTATGTGATACTTAAAATTTCAAAATTTAGACATAGGAGGCTGCGAAAAGTATATTCTACAGACACTACGTATATTCTAAACATTTTTATAATAAATAAAAAAATTCTTTAAAAAGTTGGTTTTGTTTATTAGAATTGTTATTGCAAATATTGTTCGAATCATCTTCTATTGTTTCTTAAGCACAGTCCACATATGTTCTGATACTTTCAGTATTTAATGTGTGACATCATGATAGTAGCCAGTAAATAGGAGAATGCATGATATACTAAAACATTGTTATTATACTATTAGAAATTACGATTTTTCATATTTAAATGTTTTATAACGGCAAATACCTTGTCAACAACGATTTGGTTTACAAATTGATTGGATTAAAGGACAAAATTTGCATATTAGTCATTTTATGTGAGAGATAAAATTTGGTGACAACAATGAAAAGGAAATGATAAAAATAATGTTATCTTGAAGGACTCATCATATAATAAAATATTTATGTGACTTTTTTTATTATGAGATTATGGTGCCTCAACTATCGGGGTTATTGGCACTTAAAAAAAAATTACAAGTGACTTAGTACATTACATGTAGGTGATTAACTTAGTAGACTTAAGTTAGGTACATTAATAATTTATGTAGTTGTTGATCAGATATAAATACAGTAAAATCTCCCATTACTGACACTCACTATATAAGAAGACAGATTTTGTAAAACCAAAGCTTTCCTATTATTAAGACTTGCTAAATGATCTCTTTTAACTGTCCCTCTAATACATGGACAGTTCATAAAGTTCTTAACTGAACACGTAGATAACTTACATGTATGTTTCCATGTTGAAATTTAACATTAGTAGTTTTTGTTCTAAATGTTTCTACTAATTTTGACTAGTCTATTTCTAAGTTTATGCATAATTATTAATATTAGGTACTTCAGAATTTAATTAACTTTTGTGCATTATATTAAATTAAATAAGTTTTTACCTTTTTATTTCTTAATTGGTTTATCTTACTATTATTTTTATATCATGTAGTTTTACACATGTGTTCAATAGAAAATCTGCTTCTTACATGTTTTAATGTAATGTTTTTGTTCTCTTTTAAATTACCAGACATCAATCTTTCTTTTAAGCAGATGACTCCATTAAATAGGCAAGTGTTTGCTTATTGGAGACTTTACTATATGGGATTTAGATCATTACTAATTGTAAGCCACAATTGTCATCTAATAGCACTGTAATTTTGATACTAATAAAACATGGGATATCGTAATGGCACTATTACATGCATCGCACTGGGGAGAAATTTGTATAAATCTAATTTAATAATTCTCTGAATCTAAGCAAAATTCATCATCTTACCTAATTGTGTAGCACATACATAGTGATTCCTTATATTCTTTGGATAAAATTGACCAAATAAAACTGCTAATCCAGTAACAAAATCTGTTAGAGCTACATTGCCAAGAAACATATATGTTGACCTTGGTTGTTGACCTGAAATAATTTTATTTTATTAAGTCTAGAAATGTTTACTTAATTTGATAGTTATAAAATAATAACAAATAAAATCTGAATGGCAAAAACTATCTATCATGCACTATAAGTATATTTATTTTTTTAAAACTACATATTTAAAAATAGAAAAATTAATAGAAAATATAAAAATAGTGAAACAACTTATTATTTACTAACAATTTTTTTCTACTAGTATAATATTTTATATTAGATTAAATAGTACATACCTTTTTTTAATATTAATCCACTGGATATTACAACTAGTAAATTTAATATTAATATTAATGCACCAATTGAGGGAATTAAAACATCATACAATGTAAGATGTGGTTTGTAACTGGAAGGCGTTTCTTCCTCTTTCACAATTTTAGTATTTGTGCCATTCAAAAGTTCATTAATCACCTTTTCAACGCCTGCTATAATAGTAGATTGAATATCTATAGAATCAGTAGTACTTTCGAAAAAATCACTTAATGTATTTGTAGTCGATTCTGTTAGATTTTCCATCTTATAATTGTTAATTATAATGTTTTTAAGTTTTAAGTATTCTCATTTAATTTGAATTTGTCTGCTCACTAAGGTAAACTTTTTGTCAATGAATTGTATATCATAAAAAGGCAAACTGGTATACTGTATAAATTTATAGGAACTGCAACATTCATAGTTATATGAATATTAAAAATTCCCAAATGTTATAGTGATAAGATTTGTTTTTAAGCTGATATTTCAGTCTTTCCGCACTTCCGAGTTCTATCAGAGCACTATCTTACCACTTCCTTGTTTGACGGTTATTTACCATTTACTTTTTCTATCTATTAGAATATACAATCACAAATACTGCATTAAGTGTTATATTTGTAGTTTGATTACATTGTTATGCATTCTGTCATTTGTACATAAGGTTTTTTTAATGTAACGATATTCATAAACCACTCAAAATATGGTGTTTAACACATTACATAAATACAATTAACACTATTATTAAACTTAATGCAAAAAAGATAGCAACATTACTTTTTAATACTTTCATAAAACATTGTATTTCACGTGTTTGTAACAAAGTTTAAAATTAGTAGTATTCAATTATAGTATCTGCAGTGCATCAACATGAAGTACCACTTTTACTGGGTGGATTGTATTTTCAATAATATCCACATAAATTTCTCCACTATTTGATTTTATTGATGCAAATATTTGCATGGGAGGAGATAAATAATATTTACCTTGGTTTTACGTAATCTTTGTAATAACAGGCAAAATAAAATAAAATAAATGTTAACACTTGACAAAAAGTGTTTGATTGTAGGTATTAGTTTTATAATTTATCTAAAAAATTAAATTTGTTAAAGTTGATTTATTTAAATTCTAAAAATCGCTAATTAAATATAAAAAATTGCAGTCAGAAATAAAACGAAGAAGTAAAATCTTTGTTTGTTGGCAATGCTGTGATTTTACTAATCTAGATTATTGATGTTTAATGTGCATGGCTTAAAAATGTTACTGCTTTGCATTCTTGTATGTGATATGTAACAATGTTATTCTTGAGGTTTTATTCCTTTTTTACTGCAATGGTTTATTTTGACATATGGCATGATTTGCTTTCACACTCTTGATTTCAAACGAAGACAACAGAAACATTTAAAACAATAATTATTTGTTGCTTTTGATTTGATTATACAAATATAGAGGGTGTAGGAATTTTAATATCCAATCATAATTATTTATCTGATCATCTTTAGATGACTTCAGATTTAATTTATAGATAAGGACAACATTTATTGTTAAAGCAACAAGTTAAACCAGTATTGTATTGTGTATGAGTGGTTTTACATAAAGATATCATTCTAATTTTAATCTACTATGCGTTTCACTTTGAGAATATGGTACCGGAAAGATAGACGATGTATTTCTTATGGGAATTGTTTGATAAAAGTGTATTGAAATGTTGAACTCTAGCATGAAAGATGTTTGGCAACTCCCTTGCTTATAAGAACCTGTACTGTAGGTATTCAAAGTGAAATGCATAATAGGTACTTATTTTATACATTATAGGCAGCAGTGATGCTAAAGTTCGTTTTTTATTTAAAAATTTACCAACATTGCAATCTCCTTCAAGAATATAAGCAGCAACATCACTAGAGTATTTTCTAGTCAGGGCAAAAAAAGATAGGTTAGGTTTTAAGAGCAAATCCTGCCATCAAGTTCTGTTATACAGTTAATCATGTAATGACTAGAATATTGAAATTTATCCACAAATATGGAAGCAAAGATGGTAGATAAGAAAAAAATACTATACTTATAAACAATAAATTATTATTCAAGACTTTTGAAGCTAAACTGTACCCAAAAAATCACAGAAGAGATGTATGCAAGTGTTTCTTCTAGCTGATACACAACGAAGGTGCAACTTTTTAATTCAGCTATACATTTCACTAGGATTTTTTTAATTTGAAGTTTAATCAAGTTTTTCTTTCCACAGGCATAATTCTAATCTCAAATGTGAAAATCAACATTGACAGGAATTTTCAGGTGTTACCAGATGTCACCCTCCATCATCCTCAGTATTGCCACCACAATATAAATCACAATTTCATAGGGGAATATTATACTAATCAACAGGTAGTAGATTTTTAAATAAAAACCGAACTTTAACTACCTGGACACTTTCTGATGCAAAACTTTTCAATGGGCGCTTGAAGAAATAAACATTTATTTGAAGTAGAGATGAGCTATACTAATACTTTTCAGACATAGTGAAAAATCACGGGCGATTCTGCCGATTCCGTTTTTATAATAGTGTTAACTGGGCCCATCCATTTGATTGCTACTTTGCTGTAACCCAGGAAGAAGAATATTATTCAGAAAGAACTTTTCCAGACACACAATCAACCAAACAAATAAATTGATGTGATTTCAGTTGCAGTACCTTCACTATCAATTTTATGGACAATAAATCATAGTTTGTTGAAATTAAGCTATGCTTCGTTCTTCTCTAAGAATCTTTCTTCTTTTTCATTTTTGCTATAAATGGTAATTACTTTCCATTGCTTTCTTTCATGTTTTTTGAAGATGCCATCTATGAGTGCTTTCCTCAATAGCAATGTTGCTTCTGCAGCGGAAGCAGAGATTACAGTACTGTTTATGAAGTGAAGAGATCTCAAACTGCTCTGTAGTGCATGAAAGATTGAGAAACACTATCAGAGTCAGACTGATTCAATTCTAATTTGGCCTCTATATTATAATGCTGTAACACATCAAGTCACTTGTTTTCTGAGCTGGCAAAAGGGTAGGATTTTGGATTTTAGCCGTATTTGACCTCCAGACTGGTTTGGTCTCATAGTCCCTATTGTAAACCTTATTGTTGTACTCATAAATATTGACATTTATAGGTTAAGGATTGAAAGAAAAGAATGCGTTACGTCAGTTGTATTATCGGTAATTCAGAACAAAGCAATATTAGATATTACAGAAAACTATTTTTACTACCATGCAACGTATTCTATTATTATTATTATGTTTTTGTGATCTGTCACATCAAGTTCTGTGTATATTAAAAATAAACGTATTATTGTCTCAATACATAACAGTCCCCCCCCCCTCCTGGGCCAGTCTGACTCTGAATACTACTATACCTTTTCAACTTCAAATTGGGAAGAATCAATTTCAAAATAGGAATAATCATTTTCAAATTAGGAATAATCATTTTCAAAGTGGAAACAATCATTTTCAAATTGGGAACAATCGTTTTCAAATTGATACTAATCAACTTCAAGTTGATTCTAATCAAGTTCAGATTGGGAATAGGCAATGTCACATT
>VTPC01000686.1:0-18550 GCA_011009095.1 Ignelater luminosus | reverse complement strand
TACAAAAAATATATATTTTTCTTGGCATTGCACCATGGAAGATCTTCCATTAATAACCTTTCACAAACCTTTATGCACAAATATACAATATAATTTTTACTTCTATTTTGCAATCATAATTTATGACATACCCATGTTTTAGAAACTAAAGTGACGGTAATTGAGGTGTGCTGATAAAAATATTCTCACATGAGGACTAGTCATGCCATATTATTTCTGCTTGTCTCATGTACAATCTGATTTGAATATGCTTTTTTAATTTTTAATTAAAAAAATAATTTAAAACTAAATAAATAAGTTACAGAAGTTATTATTAGGTAATTGCTGCCCTTGTAAGTGGAGCAAGTGCTTGTTATTTTGCTCATAGAATAGCATCCCAAACCCAGGTTCTTACATTATATTTAAATTTCCTTCCCAGTTTTGACTAAATAATAAAGCAATTTTAAAGATCAATGTGGCCAACTGTGATCATCAAGCAAACTTACCTATCCTACATTGTGCTTCTAATTTTCAGTAAAACTTGGATACACCAGCTACTAACGACAATGAGGAAGACAGAAAGTCAAATAAAACACAGATTATGATTTCAATAGAACTTCATATATTAAATAGCAACTGTTAATGGGAATGCTAAAATAGAAATCTTCAAATACTGGTTCAAAAGTCAGTTCGGAGGAAGAATCAGCAAGAAACCTCTGATTATCTTTTCAACAAAACAATACAAGTTTACAAGTATAAAATATATAAGTGAACATTTTATAACTTCAGAGATTGAGAATTTTACATCCTTTAAAATGATATATCACACATGGGGTAGTGCCATTTAAAATTTTAGGAAACTCACCCCCCCCCCTACCCACTTTTATTTCTTGACATTTCACTGTCAAATTTATTTAATTTTTTTTTAAATTATTTCAAGTCTTAAAAAAACATCATTGTCACCAAGTTAACTTCCGAAGCATCCTAAATTAATCTTTATCTGAGTTCTTTTTAATCTTATTTTTTACAAATAATCAATTTATTTTTTTCGAGACCTGATGTATACTAGCAAACGTAACTAGATTCATTTTTATTAAATCCTGTTGTTTTTCATTTACTATTCAAGGCCATAAAAAGAATTATAGAAATTGGCTTCATTTTAAAAATGAAAGAATCGAAAATCCATTCAAAGTTAGACTATATTGATAAATAATACAAAAAAGGTTAGCCAAATATTGCGATTGCAAATATAACATTTCTGATGCTGAAATCATCCTTGAAACTGTGATAACATTTTATTGATACAATAAAAACAAGCCGCAATAATAAAATTATATTAAAGCTTATTGCAATGTACAAAAATATTTATCTAAGGCTTTATGCTAACGAGGTCATTGAATATTTTAACCTGATTAGTGTAAGTAATTTTTATTCTTTTCTTTTATTGTAGATACTAATACCACTGTTTCTGCACCTAGTTCAGTAGCTGGTTCTACAGCATCAGCTAGTGGTAATGATTCTATACAAGGACCAATAATACCAACATGTGTTTATTTACATAATCGAACGGCTATTTTAATGGACATAGAAGATACACCAACAGCAACTAGTGAATTACTTTGTCAGGCTATTGTAAATTCTGATGAATTTAATTTCAACAAACAACTTGCATTGCAGGTTTTTACATTATGGATGTGTAGTCCATTGTTGGGTATGTTAATTCTTAGTAAATCCTAATGGAAAAGTAAAGTATTATTTAATCCTTTTATATCAACTTTTAATATCAGGTACTTAATAAATTACAGAATTACAATTAAAATCCACACACAAACCATTTCAAATAAGACAAAATTGGAAATATCTAGTTGAACATTATGGTCATGCTTCTTATAATCGACAGCAACGTGATGAACCAATTATTTTATTCAAAAGAAATGTATTTTTTCTTCAACATTTAGAAGAAAAAATTAAGTAATTATTTAATTTCTACACAAATAATAAAGAGAAATTTATCTGAGACATTTTCTAGAGATCAAAAGATTCTCGAGCTGTTATATGAAGAAGCAAAACACAATATATTAGAAGGACGATATCCATGTGAGGTTTCCCATTATATTATGTTAGGAGGAATTCAGGCTCGAATAGAACTGGGACCGTACAATTCTCAAGTACATTCTATACATTATTTTAGAGAAGAACAATCAAAGTACCTTCCAGCCCATGTTAGAAAAAGTGCTACATGGACATGGTTACCAATTAGTTCAAAGAATTCTGCTGAAGTACGACTTCTAGAACAGTACAAACGTGTTCCAAATTCTGCCACAAACAGAAAGTTAATTAGAAAATATTTGGAATTTTGCTGGTCCCTACCTTTCTATGGGTAAGTAATTGTGAGAATATACAGATATGATTCTTATATTAATTCTTTTTAATATTATACATATAGGGCTGCATTTTTTGAAGGGCAGATTGAACAACCAGTGAGAGGCTTAATTAGTTTAATGACACATCAAGATATTCCAGTATTAGTTGCAATTAATTCCAAAAATGTTTATATTATTGATGATGTTCAATGTGTAAGATCAATTGATATGTAAAAATCATAAAATAAATATTTAAGATTATTCTTTTAGACGGTATTGCTAGGTTTACGTTATGAGGAGTTCAGTTGGGATCATGCAAAGCCATCAAAAGAAGATGATCCTAATTGTTTACCATGTCTGTTTCTTCAATTTGTTGTGGTAGAAAATGGAGCTCGTGTTTCAAAGATTCTGCAAGTGTTTTCTCGTCAGGCTGGTCTTATGGATTCATTAATTTCAAATTTTGTACAGCAATTGAAAAGGAAGTCATCTGGTGATGAGCCTGACCGTGCATTTGATCAAATGAATACCGAAAATGGTATGATATGTACAGTGGCGTGCAAAAGAAAGTTGAACAACTTCATTATCAAGTACTCTGTAAATTATCAGACAGCTTGATAATAAAATTGTTCCACTTTTGTTTGCATACAACGTACTTTTGGTGATAGAATCTCTATTTATGTTACAGAAACACATGCATCTATAAATTCCACTCCATTCACACATAATTCTACAAATCTACCTAACCTACCTTCACTTAATAATAAATTAAGCAGATTGACACTTGCAACATTTGATGAAGATGGACATCTAATTGGTCAAATGGGTTCTTGGTCTTTTAGTTACTAAAGAACCGTAATTGTTATTAATGAAACTTTAATATTAAAATACTCAGAAATATAATGATCTCTATGTAACCAAATAATAACATTCATTTTATTCAGTATTATTGTTGTTGATTTTTGTTTTGTTTTTATATAAATGTACAACTTATTTTATACCATTGTTTTGATATTATACCGTACTTAATAGTATTTTTTAATAATAAAATGAAATTAATTTGTATGATGTAGTAATATATTAATTTTTACTGTACAAATTATTAATGTTTATATTCTGCATTTGTTATTTGTTGTATATAATAAATAATTAAGTCACTGAAAGGTATGTTCTTTGTTTGATATTTATTTTGTATTGGTAATAGATTATCAGAAGAATTTGAAAGAATGATCAGCCATCTCTTGACTGCCCTGTATAACAGGATCATGGTAGGTACTCCAAAATTACTTTTAATAAGACCAAAGGTTAGTTTTGTAAATCTGGAGGTACAAATCTTTTGTTAATTATACCAGGACAGACCAAAAAGTTTAATGTAATTACATATGAAAAGCAAATAATGTTGAAATTGACAGGTTTAGACCGGTATAATGTTACGTTGTTGAAGTTGGCAGTGAATGAGGGATAATGATTTATTCAAATTAATAGTAATTTCTTCCCAAAACATTACCACTTATCTGCTCAAGATTTCCATTTCATGTTGGCCCTGAAAGTTAATATCGTAGGTTCTACTTTATTATACTGCAAGGATTAGTAAATCTAAAGATTTTCAACAAACTTAAACCTGAGAAAAGTGGAAACAATTTATTTATGCGTTATTACATTAATAAAATTAATTAGGTAGGTACATGTATACTGTTTGCAAAAAAATCTGAATATTAAATTTTGTAATTTTTGAAAATAGAAATGATGGATCACTCATTATTAAAATTTCTTGATTAAATCTTATATGTTTCATTTTTGTATCTAAATTTGATAAATATATAAATTATGAGTTTCATTGAAATCCGCAGGTGTTTCCAGGGAATTCAGAGTTTTTGCAATGCAGTATATATTATTACAAAAGAATACGGCAAATTATTACAGTAATGAAAAGAAAGGACAAGTAAACACAGGAATGTAAATTACATACAAATATAAAAATGGCCACACAATTACTAATATTATAAATTCCTGGTCTCTTGACCATTGCTTTATGATAAACTCTGAATTTAAAGAGTTATACATTATTTACTATTAAGGCTACTTTACACATCATTATACTGGCTGTCATCTTAAGCATTTAAACTTCTCACTTATTACTGTTCGTATAAGCAGAATTGCAACTGACAAGCAGTATGAGATTACCCAAAACTTTATGGAGTATGATTGGATAATGCCAGTAATATATATACAGGGTGTTTTCAAAAGTGTACAGGAAACTTTACCAGCACATACTATACACAAAACTGAAGCAAAGCCTATTAGTTTTTGTTATTAATCAGTGATACCTTAAATGTGAGCAATTTAAAATCTTGTTTCTTTTACTCTTTTATTTAACACAGTAGGAAAACACTTAAGGTGCTTTTTCTTCCATTTTTATGTACAGTATGCGCTGGTAAAATTTCTTGCATATTTTTGAAAACACCCTATATAATATATTTATAAAATAAAGAGCACTTTCAAATTATCTTTACCAATAGGTCGTTTTTAAATAATAAGTGGGTATGGATTCGTAAAAAATAAATGAACTGTTTAATTTTGTTATTAAATTAGATCTGTAGAATTCTAGGTAATCTGCATGATAATTACGTGCTATAATTATACAAAATTATTTATTATAATAAGTAGAACGTTTGTGGAACTACCTCTATATTATAAATTATTAATATTGTAATATAATACAATATGATAAAGTATAACAAAAAAATATAAATAAATTTTAGTAACAATTTTACAATAAAATAAATCCACAATTGTAACAACTATGAGTACAGAAAATAACTGTACACCTATTATACCATGTGTAGGTATCCTGATTGCAAGTTGAAACAATAGAAAAGAGCAATCATTTAGGTCCAATTTTTCAATTCAAGTTTAAATTTTAATCAAGATTCAACTGCATAAAAACAATTCTTACAATAATGATATCCATGTGACTGAACCTCTAATAAAATTTCAACTAACCCATACTATTTTATAGGCAATGTTTGTATCATAAAATAATTACACATTGCCTTGTAGGTCTCATGTTATTTAGGATTCATGCCATGCTACTATTTTATAATGAAGATATTTTAAAAATCTATTCTGCACCTTTTTCAATTCATACTATAAATATTGAGTATTTGGATATCAAGTCTATGTTGCATATTCTAAACTAAATGTTACATATATAGCGTGTTCAACTTTTCATCTGTACATCCCTATTGCACCCTTATGTCTCTTTTGTTTATTCAAATTGATTTCAGATTTTTATCAACTCTCAAAAGTTAATTATACTTTCATGCTGTTAAGACAATTTTATCTTACACCAACAGCATTCTCTGAGGTTAAAAGTAAATACAAATAAATGAAAAAACACTAAGTAAGACATTCTTTTTATGAATAAAGGTTAGATATTAAGAGAAATTGCCTAGAACAATGAGAAAATTCTAAATTCAGATTTTGACAAGAGAATTTTAATTTTTAATGACCATATGGACACTTCTGTATTTTGAGTGTTCAGTAATACAGTAATTTCAAATTTCTGTCTGTTATCTGTCCTTCAGAAAATATATTTTCATATTCTTGAAACTTACAATATGAATAAAAATAACTGTAAGAATCGAAAAAATGTAGTAGGCTATTTTTGATTTTATCATTTTTTACATTTATCTTTAATCACTTTACTAATAAAAAATCAAAGATTATATTCATAATTAGAAATTAGATCCCTCCATTCTAAGCAACTTTCTCAATAATCTTTGTTGTTAAAACAATGCCTATTAGTGTCTTCAATTTTCTGCATTTATATCTAATTGCAGTAGGCCAGTGGTGTCCTTTGAGGGCTTGCATAAACGATAAAAATTTGAAATCAATCGAACAATGAACAAAAAACATACAGGATGTGTAATAAAACTGATTATTACTATTATAAATGAAAAGTGAGAAACACTGCGTAGTTCTGAGCTTCCAAGAAAACTACGTAAGGCAACTTAAAACTATGTCACTGAGCTGGTGCAAGAGTGTAAACCTCCATTTATTGATGTTTGCACATACATACATACAGCAGATACAGTATCACTCTTATTAAGAGCATTTAGAATCTGAGACTTAAATATAATGTGTTTTTAGTTACTGAAAAATTGGCACATATCAGATATGGCACTGACTTCGCATATTGACTACAACCAATACTTATAGACTTCCCGGGCTCGCACCCTGTATCGCGCGAGTGAAAACTGCGCAATAATTTTCAAGATAATAATGTCACAAACAAACAAACAAAGCAAACATACTGAGGAATTGATTACATTTTCTTTGAAATCAAGTTAATTTTTTGTTGCTTTTAGCAAGCATACACAGTCTTCTTTATCACAATAAAAAATACTAATCTAATAGCAATCTGCATTCCATATTACTTAAATTTCAGCACATCGATAAATACATAGTAAATAATATTATTATATATACGTATAAATATATAATATTATAACAAAGATTGAATATTTCTTATTCACAATCACTTAAGTAAATTAATAGTTCCCTTATCACCTAAAACTTCACCTAATGTCTGGTCTCTAGTGATGACAGTGATAGTAGACAGATGATAGAAATAGATTGAAAAAAGACCGTTTAGAAGAAAAATAACACAATAAAATTAAAACGAGGAGAACGAGAATGGAAATGCAGAAGAGTGATGAAATACGTGACAAATTGAATTCTACTCAAAAAACTATCAAATCAAATAGTTTCAATATTGTCTTTGTCCTTACAAACATTGACCTGCAGATATAGAATTCTCAAATAATTCTTTTTCTTCAAAGTAAGAAAACGATACAGTCTCAAGACTAGATACAAAGTACCTACCTATACTTAATATCTACTCTGCAGAAAAAACAAATAGAAGACAACAACAAAACAGTAATATTGATATCGTCAACTGTACCATAAAGCTTCTGCACTTATGCAGGCATCTATGATGTATTCCACATGGGTTGTTTCATCTAAACGGCTGTGGATGGTGAATTAACTTTACACCAAGAAACGTATAAAGCAAAATTTATAAGATTACTTAAAACTCCAAAACTATAAATTGGATTAGCTAAGAGATAAAAACAATATTCTGGATATTTACAATAAAAGTAAGTCGCTATGTCACAAGTATAAAAATAAGGCAACAAAATAGCCACGAATCGTAAAAAGGTATGTATAAAAGCCAACAGAAATGTGCAACATGCTGTAATCAGATTAACATTTCTTTTGTTATATTCGACGATTCTTTGTTGGTGTAGAATATCTTCATGAGCAAACCACCCTAGAAAAACAAAGAAAACTACTGATAGCAATAAACTTGCCATTGAGATTATATCTTCGGCGTACAGAACAAAGTATCCGCTCAGACAACCTAAAAAAGAATGCATTGAATCTTATAAGTTATAACAAATAATGCAAGTAATATAAAGTACCGAAAATCCACAGTATAGCTGCAGTATCTTTCATTTTTTTCGAGTATGGTATCGGTTGATAGCTTGTTCCATGCCGAAAATACAAATAAAAATCGAGCATTCGCAACATCAACATATGTACAGTTGTCAGTAGAATGCTTAGTTGTAATTCTGAAAGCATTTAGAATTTTTTTACTGTGCGTTTGTTTTATGCAGGGTGGGAGAAAATAGTGTATTATCTTATTACTACCTTCTTCCCAAATGCACAAAAAATATCATATTAAAAGTTGTTTTTCAAAGCCTGGTTTCATTCTTTAATAATCCATAAAATAGAAAAGACTTGTTTAACAAGAATGTGTCAGTACTGTTCCTGGGATGCATGACTTTAATTTTATAAAACCAAAGTTACATATATTTCTTTGCAATGTTTTACTATACAGTGTGTCCACGTTAAGGATTTACCACCTTTGTAAAATATTTATTTCTTGGTCGATTTTAATTTTTTTTTGTTTTGTAGAAAATATTTAAATTTTGTTTATTAATTTCCCCATTTTCATGTTTTACTTGTATCATTTTGTAAAAAAATGTAACTTTTATTATTATTTATTTGAGCTAAGTCTGTAATAGCATTTCATGAATAAAAATGTGACAATTTAAAAAATATTTTATTTATTTATTAAATTTTTAAAAAATCACCCTTTATTTTAGAACAATAAAAATTGGTAGAAGTAGGTGATCCTGAATAAGATTCCGTTGTCAGTCTTTTTCTAAAAAAATCCCTAACGGGACTTCTTGAAATTTCAGCCAATATAAGTCGTTGGCCATGATTACAGCCCTACAATGCACCTACCCATTTATTAAATACGCATTTTGAATATCTATAAAACAAAAAAATTAAAATTGGCCAAGAAATAAATATTTTACAAAGGTGGTAAATCCTTAACGGGGACACACTGTATTTATAAAATCAACCAATTATAGCTACTATGACCATGTTGCACCGCAGCAAGGCAATTAGTGCGCAACAACAAAAAAATTACTAAAAGTGTAGTAACCATTATCTAAACAATCGCTTTAAATCACAGCTTTAAAAGCAATGCTATAACTATGTAAGGCTCAATCTTTTTACTTCTTAATAAGGATAATCTTATGTAAAAAAAGATGTACTAGCTATAGATACAATATTGTGCTAACAATAATTTATTGATTTGCTGCTATTTATCCAGCAAATAAATTTATTAATTGTAGCAACTGCAACTTCTACATTCAAATGCTTTAAAACCTAAATCCAAAATCTAGATACCATAGATGTTAAGTTGTGTAACCGGTACTTCTCATTCGCTAGTTTTTAACGAACTCCGACAGTAGTCGTTACTGATTTTGCAAAGCTGCTTGTCTGTCTGTCCGTCCGCTTCTTTTAAATTTTGAAATTTTGACTTCAGATTTGATTTCTACATCAAAAACTAAAGACCAAGTGGTATTTTTCTTTTTGGATATCTCTTCGAGAACATGGTCAAAACGGCCGCCAAATTTTGAAAAACCTTCAAAAATTCTTTTTTACTTTAGAATCGTATTCTACATCAAACAATGAGAGATACGTACACTTTTATATTTTTATCACCACGGGAACATGGTCAAAATGGCTGCCGAAGTTTGAAAATTCTTTAAAACTATTGCTCGAATTCAGTAACAAAACGGAGTTCATTATGGTTATGCTTTTCATTTCAACATTTGTCGTAGTACGTGCTATTTGGCAGTTGTCATTCTGAGGTTAACATGTGTATAACACATGGGCTGAAAAGTCCCAGGCCTAACAAAGAAAACACGGTTTTTTTTGTTCAAAATTAGCTTTATTCATCAACGTAATTTCCATCAAGAACAACGCAATCATTCCAGCGCCGCTCTAACATTTCAATACCACTTTTGTAGAACGATTTATCTTCTGCCTCAAAATAGGACTCAGTTTCAGCGATAACCTCTTCATTCGAGCGAAATTTCTTACCGGTAAGCATTTTGTGTAGGTCTGCGAACAGCCAGTAGTCGCTGGGAGCCAAATCTGGCGAATACGGTGGATGTGGGAGCAGTTCGAAGTTCAATTCATGTAGTTTTGCCATTGTTTTGATTAACTTGTGACACGGTGCGTTGTCTTGATGAAACAAAATTTTTTTCTTTGCCATATGCGGTCGTTTCTTTGCAATTTCGGCCTTCGAACGCTCCAATAACGCTATATAATATTCAGTGTTGATGGTATTTCCCTTCTCAAGATAGTTGATGAATATTACACCACGCACATCCCAAAATACCGAGGCCATAACCTTTCCAGCCGATTGTTGTGCTTTCGGTCGCTTTGGACGAGGTTCACCAGTTGCTGTCCACTCAGATGACGATCGTTTTGATTCCGGAGTGAAGTGATGGATCCATGTTTCATCCATTGTCACATATCGACGCAAAAATTCCGGTTTGTTACGTTTAAACATGGCCAAACACTGCTCAGAAACATCAACACGTTCTTGTTTTTGGTGAACAGTGAGCAAACGCGGCACCCACTTTGAGCAGAGCTTTCTCATAGTCAAATGCTCATGCAATATAAAGCCAACACGTTCTTTTGATATCTTTACAATGTCAGCTAACTCACGCAACTTCACTTTTCGATCATTCAAAACGATTTTGTGGATTTTTTTGATGTTTTCTGGTGTTACCGCCTCATTTGGACGTCTACTGCGTTCTGCATCATCGGTGTCTCTACGACCACGTTTGAAGTCAGCAAACCAACGTTTTATTGTTGTTTCTGATGGAGCGGAGTCCCCATAACACTTTTCAAGCCATTGCTTCGCTTGAACGGTATTTTGTCCCATCAAGAAGCAGTGTAAAATTAAAACACGAAATTGTTTTTGATCCATTGTTTTGAAAATAACAAAAGTAGCGTCACTCTTAGCACAATAACTCACAAACTAATGAATAGAATATCATGAAGTTTTAACAGCTGTCTTTTGAAGGTTAGTACTAACTGAAAAAGCGGTGAATGCAATAGAACTAGCGCCATCTATTTGTTAGGCCTGGGACTTTTCAGCCCATGTTATATATTGTAGATGTATGGTTAGAACTGGTTATGAGTATGTATGTAAATTAAATTAGTGCGAAACCGTTCATGAAATATAAATTAAATTTAAAAAAAATCATTAACAGGTATCTTTTCATTTACATATTCATAGTTTAAAAAAAACGTTTATTCGTTAAAATAAACGTTCTACTTTTACAAATAATCTAAATGATCACATTGCTAACTTTTAATATTTAACAAATAACACAAAAAATGTGTTTGACGTGGCGGTATTCAAACCAACTGTTTCGAAACTAAGTCCATGGTGTAAACATACGAAAACAGTGATTTATCTCATACCAAAATAAACAACTAAAAAGCCCTCTTAGTTAGTTTTAAAGCATCTGAACAGAATATACCAATATAAACTGTACTATATCTATTTGAATACAGTTTTCAGTTTATTGAATAGATCATCTCTTTAAATTTCATACAGCCTATCTGTAATTTATAATAGAATGAAACTATGAAAAGAATTGTTCCCAAGTGTCTGAGTTTGCTCAAAAACTGTAAACTGCATTGCGATTTAAGTACTACAGAGTATGAACTGTAGATAGGGTTGTAGGTAAGTAGAAAATACTTAATAGTCTATTTACTTGCAATTATTAAACTACACGTAGAATATTGGTTTTTTTCTACATCACATTTTCTACGTTATTCTATTAGTCGTCCATATAAAACTATTTACTTATTTTTATATTGTTTTACTAGTTATCTACATTTGGTATTGTCCATACATTACATGCAGTCTGACATAGTGTATTACATATCTAATTATTAGTTATTTCCATATCTTGGGTACTAATTACTGTGGTCGTACGCTCCAGGGGATTCGACCCTAGACCCGAAAAACTTTTTTCCAATTTAGGATCGAACTTCCCCTATGTGCCATTTATACACTATAAAAAATGTATTAGTAGCAAGCGTCATCACCGCTACACTATATTATTATGTTATTATTATTAGATTCAGTTCTATGGAATTACTAATATACGTTTAATCTTCAAATTTCTTTCAATTCAATCGTAAAAACATTCAAGTTTACTTCAACTATAAAAAAACACATCGTTTGCAAGATTCAATTTCATAATGTAGAACACAACGACAAAAGAATCTGCAAACCAAGCAAGATGGCCAACGCAACGAAGATATCTTCTTCAGCCAAAGAGGGAAAGATGCTAACGCAATGAAGAAAAAACAAATAAAGATTTAAGATAAATCATCTTGAACGCAGCTTCCGAGTCATCAGTACCGGAGCTACCATAACTTCCACTTGTGTATGTCGCAACGAAGCCGACGAAACCTATGATGGCAAAAGAAAAGAAGAGTGCTGGCGTAGACACCGACATCAATCCAAGAAGAATGGCATGGTCGCTTGTAGGATTCCTCTGGTCCTGTACATACGGTCCTTCGAGCAAACCCTTCGGAGACTAGTTTGTTATCGTCCTCGATGGAAAGTTAACACCTATGAAGTTGCGTGACAACATTGAACAACAAGATGAACCCTGAAACAAGACTGAACCGTTGTGCTGCACATGGTTCATCATCGAGAGCTATCCTTTAGCAGGAGAGAGGAAAAGATGCTAACGCATGCTACAGTATTTCCGTCTCCGTATCAGTAATCGATGCCATTATAATCATCGTAAGTTCCAACGACCTACACTAAAAGAGAGTGCAGGGGCAGCCCAAACCGACACCAAAAGAAGATGGATGGCATAATCGCTTGTGGAATAAACACGAAACAGCAACCTCTTGCGCTGCAAAGTGCCTTATCGCAACTGTGTCAGACGTCAAACTGAGGATTTGTGCCTCTCTGCCTTGCCGTTGGTGAAGATCAGGTGACACACCGGTTCAAGGACCCACGAATTGAAGCACAGTTGTTAACCAACGACAACCACCTATCGCTGCAACGTACAACTAACAAACTGCAAACTCACTTAGTGAGAGGATAGTCCATTGAAACTTCCACAAACCACAAACAAATACATAGATGGTCTATCGAACTTGTACAAAAAACAACAATATGAAGCACGAGCACCAAGAAGTCAAGTAAATCACGGACAGGTAAATTAAGTAGCAATTATCGAGTAGCAAGCATTATATGGCCATAAGGGAAAATTACTGCCGCGCTATCAGAGTTTTTATGATAATACAGATACGTCCACCTGCCTCGGCAAGAGCAAATCCGTCACATGCGGTTCACAAAGGACATCTACCGAAGAAGATCAAATTATGCATGCAGGATACAAAGGACAGCCAATGGCGTAAACCAGCCCTATTCTTCATCACGTAAAGTGAGACCGCTTTACGGCACCATTCTACGTCAGGATCTTTGGTCCTAAACATTTAAATATTAAAAAGAGTATTAAATATTGCTGAAAATGTAGATTAAAATCTCAATGAGTATTCTACATCAACGACAATTTTCTACATTAATTACAGCTTCTACATTATTGACAATCTTCTACGTCAAAATGTAGAATGTAATTTTCTACGTGCAATCTACGTATAGCCCTAACTGCACAAAAGTATTATAGTCTATTTCAATATTATAGAATTCAGAGTAGGCCTTGACGTAATGCTTTTGTTGCAGTGTATTACTTTAAAGTCTCACTAAAAACTACTAAATAAATATAGGTTAAAGATGAAACATGAAACATGAGCTGTCAAAAGATGTAGTGATTTTTTTTATTTCTAGGTTGTAAATCTGAATTATGAGATAAAATCAAAGCCTACTCTAAACTCTATTTTATTGAATTTAATTTAATTGAACATAATATAATAATTCCCTATTAAAGTTTAAGTTGCTGCCTGCAGCAAAAAAGTCAAGAAATTCTTGTAAGACCCTACAAGCATCGGTATGTTTAAAATATTCAGGATGTCTCACATTAGCCGAATCTTTTCATAACTTCGTTGTCTATAAAGCTAGAAGAATGATTTAAAGACGATTGTTTTTTGTGCAAAATACTCTGTCAATAAATTTTACTTTTTTTATGCTGACTATAATAATAATAATAATTTTAAATATTTTAGTTATGCATGTAGCCACACATAAAGGTTGTGTTGGGCAGAAAATATTCTCAAGAACCAACTATTGTGAACTTTGGATTGAAGTCGATTGAAACTGCTTTTTTTATTGTAACATCACAACAACCAACATGTAAGTATGTTTTTGAGAATCTCTACTTGATATTCAACGCATTATTTTTGATGTGTTAGTTACTTGGTAAATAAGATTTTAGTTAATACCTTCCACGTCCGACAGTACGTCTCTTGCGATAGCAATAACCAAAGATTCTTCAAGAAGTGGAAAAACACATTGTGACCATGGAGCTGGAATTAAGAAATAAAAAAGGCTATTATTTTAAGGATTTTTAAAAATAGTTCGTCTAGAAAGTTTTTGGTATTTCTAAATTTCTGTAAAATCTAATATATTTCTTTAGTTTTGGTAGAAGAAAGAATCACTGTTACATTTCAGAGTAGCTGTAACATGATCTATACAACAACAATAAACGCAAAACAAAGTTTAAAATTCTGAGACGTACTAATGACTAATCAAAACGTAGATCAAGATTTCATTGGTTAATAGTTGACACTGGTTGACAGTGCAATGCAAGATTGTGATCCCGTTTTCTAATTGGTTGATTGTATACTTCTGAATTTTCAAAATGAAGACCTTATTTATTCAACAAGATATCAGAGTTTACTAAACTTAATTAGTGAATACGAGGGTTGCTGTTTATATTTCTGGCCTAACAATGAAAAAACAAGTATTTATGATCGAAACTAGTTTTATTCTTTTTCAAAATATTCTCCATTAAGATTGATACACTTTTCCATGCCTTTGAACCAATTTTCGAAGCACTCTTCCACTCTGTTTGAGGCAGCTCCAAAATATGCGTTTTGAAACAAAAAACGGCTTCTTCTGGTGTTGAAAATCTTTGACCACGCAGTTTGTTTTTGATGTACGGGAATAAAAAGAAGTCATTGGGTGCCAAATCAGGGCTGTATGGTGGATGGCCCATCAACTCGACCTTCTGGCTGGTTAAATATTCAATTGTTTGAGCAACGGTGTGAGAGCTTGCATTGTCATGATGAAGAATGACTCGCCTCTTCTTTGAAGTTTTCCGAATTTCTCCAATGACTTCTGGCAAACAAATGGTTGTGTACCATTCAGAGTTGACCGTCTTACGTTGCTCTAACGCCACTGTTGCCACATGACCGGTAATGCCAAAGAAACAGGCAACCATTTGCTTCGATATGCTTCTTCCGCGAACAACTTTTGTTGGATTTGGCTCGTCTTGAAAGACCCACACAGTTGATTGCTGTTTTGTTTCGGGGTCATATGCGTAGATCCATGATTCGTCACCTGTGCAGATGTTATACACAGCCTTTGATGCACCTTTCGCAAAGTTTTTCAACATTTCAATGCACCAGTCGATGCGAGCCTTCTTTTGAGCATTGGTCAGGTTATGCGGTATCCAACGGGAACAAATTTTTTTTACGACCAAATGATCATGTAATATCTTGTTGATGCTAGTCATACTAATGCCCAAAGATGCCTCAATCTCACGGTATGTCACATGACGATCTTGTTTAATCAGTTCACGCACATCATCGATGTTTTCAGGCACAACGACAGATTTTGGACGGCCTTCACGGATTTCGTCCTGGAGTGAACATCGGCCACGTTTGAATTCATTATACCAGCTTTTTACAGTGCTGTAGGATGGAGCTTCATCGCTATTAAATGTATTAAGTTCATTGATGTACTCTTGTCGTGATAATCCACGTCGAAAGTTATGAAAAATAATGGCACGAAAGTGTTCACGGGTCAATTCCATTTTTTACTAGGGAATGCACTTTTCAATTAACTGCAAACAACACTAATCGCACTCAAATGACAAAATGTTGTGGTTGAGGTTATGTTCAACAATGTAAAGTTTACACCGGAAATGTCAGCTGACGCCTGGAAACAGTCAGTGTTGCCAAGACCAGAAATATAAATAGCAACCCTCGTATCGATGACTAGATCTCACTATTGCATTATACGGAACTTCCCCATTGGTTTGGATCGTTCCAGAATTAAACTTATATACATGTGCACGGATCGTTAGGCGCATTGAACGCACCTAAAGTATTCATCCTTATACTAGTTTTCTTTAAATTTTCAATAGAAGTTGCAATGATCGTGGTTTTCCATGACTTACTAGTACCAGCAAAAGCTGATGTAGTAGGCCATGATTTTTCTCCAATAGTTTCTTAAATTCTAACCTTCAGACAAGAGGATCTGTTGACGTCATTCGTCGGCTTAAGGGCTATTTGTGTATGTCACAAATGAGAAATGAGTGCATGGTTAGGTTCCAGTCAATGCCTCATTTCAACAAGTTGGTATTCTAGGTACCTCTTAGTCCTTGTGCAATTTTGCTTAAGTAGAAATGTAGTGCTCAGTGATGTCTGCCCATAAGCAATGATGGTGTTAGTATTCTATATTATGCATAAATCCTTGTTTTACACAAATACCTAATTGTTATAACACAGAAAATGCGTATACCCAAGACACAATTTAGCAATACAGCATTGCAAAAAGACCATAATTATCAGGTTACAAATCGAATTTAGGGACTTACATGTATAATGTTGTTAAAAGTCTGGAACTTCCGTAAAGAGCACTAAGAGAAATCAACTCTAAACACTTAAAGACATTAAATAACAAGCAGATTATTAGTTTGAAATTACGAATTTCATCATGATATTCGAAACATAAAGAATCTTTTAGATCAGGGCTGGCGATAGGGTATTTGGCGTTTAAAGCAGACTCTTTTAAGGCATCTTCGTGTGGTAAACAGGGTGGTGCGTTGGTAGTTTCAGTTGTTTTATTATTTACTGTATAGTGCCTAGTGATATGGCAAGTTGCCTCGTTTGCTACGTCCTAAGAGAATATGATTTCTCATGTAGGTTGTATTAGTTATTGGTTATAAACATATCAACAAATAATTGCATACATTGAATATTACTGACTGTGTAAAACCAAAATATCTGCACGATAATGCCGAAAGTAGGAAAAAAAACTTGCTAAAATATTTGTCTAGAAGAGAGAGTTCAAAAGCTAGAAAACTGGTAGAATTATGTGAATTTGAAAAAGTGCAGTATGTGAAGTCCTGAACAAAAAAAAATTGGTACAGGAATGGAGCACAGACTAATTTCAGGGAGATTATGTAAGACACATGGAAACAATTTGCATGTCCTGGACGTCTAATAAAATGTTTTTAGTTAAAGAGACGTTAACATGTACCTATTGCTTTTCTTTAATTACATCTAATACAATATAAACATTATAATAATACAATTAAGAACAAAATATATTGGAAGTCACAGCTATGCTTTCTTTTTTCCGGAAACTTTCTAGACAGACTATACATATAAAAATACGCTCGAAACATACTTAAAAATCAATTAATACAAAATTAGCTAAGATATCGGCCATGAATATATCACACGTGGTTTAGGATTATCAGAAAAACCTTTATTTTCATAAGAACTTTGGAAATTTGATGAGATTAAACTCATTGAAAAAATTACAACTTAAAACAAAAATCAAATCATCTGCTCGTACTGTTAAAAGATGTTAAACAATCTGTTACATGCAATCGAAAACTTTGTGGTACTTGACCAATAAAATTGTGTAAAACTGGAAAAACAAAACGGAAAACTGACTTATATTATTCGCAATTAAAGCTAAACTAAACTCTGAACTAAATTCAGAAGGTTTGCTTATTGAGTATTCCAATTTTCAAGTTGCACTAAACCATTATTTATGTAAAGTGAACATTTATAATTAATTCTTTGTGCTTTTAATGCAGCTTAAGTGTATGCCATGACCAGGGCCTTAGCTAGGCAAAACTTTACTATAGGAAAGCGTCATTTTTGCGCCCCCCCCCTCTCCAGGTGCACAAATAGTGAGAAAGAAATCTATTTTACTGTATGACGTTTTATTTGAAAATAAATTTGCCATTTTCTAATCGCGCGTTTTACAATTAATTATTACTATTACTAGAAAAATTGGAATACTCAACAAGTAAATCAAATTTATTCAAATTTTGAAATATTTCAAAACGAGATTGGCTTTGAAATTTAAAAAACTGAAATCTGAAACTTTCAGTTTCTTGCAGAAACTCTACGGAATCTAAGTCCCTCGGATATTTTATGCACAAATCTTTAATACACTTTTCTATGTCACTAAGGCTCATCTTTAAAAACGACGCACCATTTAACAACTCAAAATCAGCTGAGAGTTCATTTAACTGTTCGTAACGATCATATATAATTGGAAAGTTATGGAATCTACACTTGGAGTATTATTTGCTTTTGTTTGACATCTGGAGTCAAGTTAGAATCAGTTCCAAGCTCTCCAGGCATTCTTTTAATTTTCCTTTTGGGCATTTGTATGGTTCTATGGGAATATCACAGTTCTGGCATATATCGTTAGCAGCTCTCCCAGTTTTAGCAGAACAATCATTTCTATAATTCTTGATTTCTTCTAATAGCAATCCTTTGATATATTTGCACGCTATTATCAACTGTCACATTCTTTTGTAGCAAAAGATTTACTTAATTAATTTTTTCCAAAACAGAGTACCAAAAAA
>VTPC01000685.1:44935-77189 GCA_011009095.1 Ignelater luminosus | reverse complement strand
CCCCCCTCCAACAGAAACAGATAGTACTCCAAAAAAAGATCGACCCAGTATACAAATGATGCGCAAAACAGAAATTTAAAAAATTTATTTCCAAATAACATTGCAAACTAAATGAAGTACATGTTTCTTAACTAAACATTTGCACTACAGCAATTGTAATTCGCGGTGCAGTTGTGTGTCGAGAAAAGTGTGACAATAGTTATTTTTTGGTTGGTATTTTTATTTATTCTGTTTATCTGCTAAGCAGCCTGTTTTCCTTCTTCAAACAACATCCATAGTTGTCCACTAAAATCCCCTGAGATAAATAGTTATATACTGTACAAGTGGGCTAAGTAACGTAATACCCACCGAGAAAAAAGTCGAAGGGATATACCTGTTAGCACACATGTGCAGTATAATGTTTTATTCAATATCCCAATAAAAGAAAAAAAATACCAATTAATGATTGATTATAAAATAATTTTTTAATTTTATTTTGATTACTACGGTTTTGTTCAAATTCTTTCTTAGTATTAGAGTATTTATTAAGAGGTGCTGGATAAAGCTAAGAACATTGTTCCGCTTTTTTCTACACACGACTGTACACATAAATGACATTTTGTAAAATTAATTAAGTGGCGCTTTTCGAGCTTTGCGACTAGAAAATATGCTAATTATTTCAGAAAAGTCGCACTTCTTCGCCAATTCTGCCTCCACTGATAGCAACCCTAGGTCACTTAATCGGTTTTGAGTCATTGTGGATCTTAGAACATCTTTTACTCTAGAATTGTGCAGAAGATCCTCAGCGCAATAATTGTGTTGGGAAAGATCGTTCCTAGCCTAAATTCAATTATCTTGTTTAATAATTCCAAAGGTGAAAGATTTTCTTGAAAATTTGCTCTATAGACTGCTTTTAAATGTAAAAGTTCATCGGTAAATATTTTCACTAAAATCTTGTTGATATTGATTTTGTAACTTTGTTGACTTTTCTATAATTTCTTCGTCTTCTAGTTGCTTAAATTCCCACAGTACGCTGAATAAAGAATTTACTGCCTTCGCCGCCTCGAATCGCCTCGTTATATTGGCAATAATGGTGTCTAGAAGAACATTAAATACATTACATTTAAATGTACTTCCTGGACTTAAATTTAAGGATTCGTCGAGTGATGGCGATTCATCCGCTCTTCTTTTTCGTTTCTTTTGACGAGTTATCGCAAACTCAGTCTGCATATTTAAGTTTTCAGCAACTAGCTTGCATTCACTTAAAATAGTTTTCCAACTATTCCTTATTGTTTTAAGATCGTCCAAGAGAGTGAAAAGATTCTCAACCTCAATATCAATCGTAACCTTCCGTGCTTGTAATATTGTGCTTATATAATTTATAGATGTTAAAACTTTTAACCAAATAGATGCAATCAAAACACATTGAAATGATTCCATATATGTTTTAATACCAATTAGATCCATTCGGATTTCTGGACTTAGATTCATTTCTAAAACAGCTTCTAGTGCCTTTTTAATCCCGGGAAGATTGTTTACGATGGGTTTAACACTTTCTACTCTAGCAGACCAGCGTGTGTTTGACAGAGAATGAATGGAACAACCAACATTTTCTTTCAAAATTTCCCATCTTTGAGGGCTGCCACTAAATATAAAGGGTTTTCCAATAAGAGGTGTTATTTTGAATAGCCCGCTATTTCGGTAGATATCACTTTTGAAGCTATCATTTTTTGACATTTGACAAGTAGAAACTACGCCATTAATAAATATTGAACGATACACGCTTCAACAACGCATTGAAATTATTAAAATTCACTATAAAAATGGTGAAAATTTGGCAGAGACGGTTCGTAAAACTCGAACATTTTTGGGTCACCGTGAAGCACCTTGTCGGACCGCAATACAGAAATTGGTGAAAAAATTCGAGCTCTTGGGACAAGTTAGTGATGTGAAGAATAAAACCCGTGCACGTCGCTCAAGAACAGCCGAGAATATTGCTGTTGTAGCCGAAAGTGTTAAAGAAAACCCAGGTTTGTCCATTCCTCGTCGTTCTTTGGAATTAGCCATTCCACAAACGTCATTACACCGTATTTTGCATAAAGATTTGGGTCTTAAGGCTTATAAAGTCCAGTTAACACAAGAACTCAAGCCGGCCGATCATCAACAACGTCGTGTCTTTGCTGATTGGGTCGTTGAAATGCACGAAAATGATCCAGAATTCCATCGAAAAATCATCTTGAGTGATGAGGCCCATTTCCACCTCGGTGGCTTCGTCAACAAGCAAAATTGTCGGATCTGGGGCTCAGAAAATCCAAGAGTTATTGTTGAAAAGTCTCTCTATCCTCGACGTGTGACTGTTTGGTGCGGTTTATGGTCCGGCGGAGTCATTGGACCTTACTTTTTCGAAAATGAGGCTGGAGCAACAGTTACGGTGACTGGATTGTGTTATCGAGAGATGATTAACGATTTTTTATGGCCGGAATTGGATGGTATTGATCTGGACAACGTTTACTTTTAACAAGACGGCGCTACATGCCACACAAGCAACGAAACCATTGATCTTTTACGGAAAAAGTTTCCGGACCGTGTTATCTCTCGAAGAGGTGATCACAAATGGCCACCGAGATCTTGTGATTTAACACCTTGCGACTTCTTTCTTTGGGGCCACGTGAAAGAGAAGGTCTACGCCAACAGCCCAGCGTCGATTCAAGACCTCAAAGATGGAATTCGTGAGGCTATCGAGGACATAGGGCAGCCACTTTGCGATTTGGTTATGGAAAATTTCATGAAAAGGATATTGTCCTGTAAGCGTGGTCGTGGTGGTCATTTGCCTGATGTTATTTTCCACTATTAACGGCATACCTTCCTCTTTATAATGAAATAAACATCCGATCATTAATATTAAAAAATGGCACTTTTCTTTGAATATCAAAATAACACCTCTTATTGGAAAACCCTTTATTATACAGCTTTTGCACAATTCCAAAGAATGTTATCACTTCAGGGCAACACTCTGCTGCATGAACACCGCAAAGATTCAAACTGTGACAAGCACAAGGAGAAAAAATAGCTAACGGATTGACTTCTAAAATTCGAGTTTGGGCACCTTTATATGATCCACTCATGTTAGAGCCGTTGTCATATCCTTGTCCACGACAATCACTTATTGGGATTTTGCGTTTCTGGAGTGTCTCTAAGATTAAATTTGCGATGGCTTCTCCGGTTTTTTTATTACAATTTACAAACTCCAAAAATCTTCCAAAAATTTCATATTTACCCATGTCTTTATTTTGAAGAACATAACGCAAAATGAATGTGGTCTGTTCAATGTGTGCAGAGTCAGGGGTGGCATCTACAATAATTGAAAAATACTTGGCCGTTTCTCTTTCTTTTAAAATTCTATTAAAAACAAATTCGGCACAGCATGAAATAAATTCGTTCTGGATATCGGCTGACAGATAATGTACTGGTAATCTTCTCTTTTCAAACTGAGATTGTTTTACTTTCTTCATGTGCTCTGCTAGTAATGGATCATAGTAGCTGATAATCTCCAATATTCCCAAGAAGTTGCCATTCCTTGGATCTCCAATTAAATGACTGCTTCCCCTAAAACCCAATCCACGTTCTGCAAGAAATAAAATCACATCCAGAAACCGTCGTAGTAATTCCTTCCACAATTGGGTTTCGTTTTGAATTTGGTGGAGCAGTAAACAGTCGACAGTTGTACTCTTATTTAGATTGGATTGTAAATTTCGCTATTTTATATAACATGCTCGATGATTATTGCTATTTTCATGTTCAGGTACTCTGCTGTAAAGTTTATGATAACCTTTAGAAGGTCCCCAACCAGTTTCAGTTGTGAGAATTGAACGCTGAGCTTCCGGAAGTTTACAAAACAAGCGACAAGGGAAGCAGAAGAAAGCTTGTTTCGCCTTACTCCATACTAGCCAGTCTCGGGGAATTACTTCATCATTCTTTAATTGTACATTGTACATATACCCACAGGAAATTTATTTCCATCTTTATCTCTTGGGAAATTTTTCGGGTATTGTTCTGGACCTCGTCGAATAGCATCTTCTATTTCTGGTGTTGTGAATTTGGATCCTAAAAGGCCAATATCAAAATTTAACAAGTTCTTATCATTACCCAACCCGATTTCGTTTGTGGAAGTAGATTGTGTGTCTGAAGATGGTACATTACTGGAAGAATCCATTGCATTACCAGAAATATTTTTATTATTAGGGTAATTCTCAGTTACTTCTGAATTCTCACTGCTGTCGGGTGAAGTATTTTCACTTTCAGTTATAAATTTGCTAACTTCAGATGAATGGGAACCAAAGGAGACGGTAATTCTGCACAATGTATTACTGGGAACCCTTTTATTACCATTATTCTTAATCACTTCTGAGTTTTCACTGTTTTCAGATGGTGTTGCCTCAACTTCAGGTGTGAGTTTTTCAGCTTCCGGTGACTGAGGACGCGAGAAAGTTGTAAATCCCATACTTTCAAGAGTTCTTTTTCCTACAGCAGCTTTTTTTCTCTGTCTTTTTGTTCTTTCCGTTTTTGTGCACCAGATTTGTGATGATAATTCATTGTAAGAAATGCAAAAGGACAAAAACGCTATCTAGAAATTAAAACGAAAATACGGATTGGATCTGAACTTATTGCTAGAATAATAATGATATTGCTGCCACCTACCTTTTAAGAAGATTTTAAACATCCAAATATATACGGCAGGTAGTCTAAATAAGCACTTTCTGCAATTTTTATTTTATGTATAAGACCTTATTTTACTGTAGCTGATAGATAAAGTAGTAAATAGCCAGGAAAATTTGTCTTCGTAAATGTTTTATCAACTAATCAACAATTTCTATAAACTACAATATGTAATACTCGTAAAACAAAATATATTTTAGTTCAGAACACTTTCACAAGATTTTTCGGACTAACTATGGGACTGCACTGCACTGTAAGATCTTCGCTAAAATATTTTTTATTTTTACGAAAGTAATAAATTTAAAGTTGTCTCTACATACAAGTTATTTTATGATGAGATTCCCACAATTAACTTCTCGGGTAAACACGTACAAACCTTTCGTCGGCGCATTTGTATCGGACCGTAATAAACTTTTACAACATTATTTTGAGGGTGCAAATGAACGACGGCAATTCATAAAAATTCTGTTAACAGAAAAGCTTTAGAAGTATGTATTTTATTTTATGAAAGATTTTAAAATATTAGAACTTCCACTTTTCCGAAGGGAAATAGCAATTACAATCCGTCCCTTGAATCTGCGTTAAAGTAAAACGAAATATAGCAACTAATTTCAAAGTTGACTTATTACACTTATTGCAAATTCAATCGATTTAGCGGTCCAAAACGCTTTGCAAATTCATAAAATGCATATCGGCAAATTAGGTCATTTGGTCCCGGGCCCCTTTAAGGCCGCCGGGCCCCGGTAATTTTTACCGCCTCCCCCCCCCTCTCGTCGGTCCTGGGCAAAAGCAAGCATGATTGTAGTTACCAAAAATATTAAGGTATAGATATATGTCAAAGTCAAATAATAAATTATTAACTTAAATTTTTTTCTTTGAACCAGGTTCAGAACTCGTTTCGCGTAGTGAATTTTGCGTAGAGCCTTCTGATAGTAAAACTGAATCCAATTTTAGCTTTATTCGCCAACTCTAGATTAAGTAATAATATATATGGTAAGGCAACAATTGCTTGCATTGCTGCACAAACTTCTTAAAGTAAATCAAGTATTATTGTTAACTGTTATTTCTTTATTTAACTTATTTATTTAGTAAGTTCTAGGGAAGAACATTAAAACTGCATGTGTTACATTATGAGCTTTATTTTAAACTGTTACTAACTAGACCTCTTGTTGTAGCCCTCGCTAGTGCAAGGGAAACCTCCCTCTCTTACTCTTGTGTAAACCAAACCCCCCACTCTCTACATTAACCTAACAAAATATGAATAAAAAACAATTCATTATAATTATACAACCAAAGGCTGTTGAGTACAACACAAAATTGAATCAATTTAACTCCAATTCCAAAGCAATGATCACAATAATTCATCTTGAAGGGTCAAATCACAAACTCATATCAAAATGTCAAATGCCATAACAAAAATTAACAACAGGTCAGAAACTACCTGGTATGAAGGCAAACCATCTATAACTATACACCACGTTTCATAGCAAGCAAGCCTGCACCAACAGACTGTAATATCACCTAGCCGGAAGAAAATATTCACCTAACTTGAAGAAAATAGCCTAAAAGAACGTAGCAATTAATTTTTATACTTTTAGAAGGACACGAGCATACCTGAGATGTTATGTGACTATCCAGAATTTTCGGAAGTACATGGCCGGTTTTCATAAATGTAACTGTAACTCTTTACTGATAATGTGATTACAGTCAACACTGTGTGTATACATGTTGATTAGTTTTATCAATGCATTGTTTTACTTTATATAAAATTCATAAATTATGTTGGATTTTTTAAGGCAGCTTATGTGAATTACCATAGAGAAAATCCTCTTTTAAAAGACACTAATTTACATGCCCTTGGTTTATTTGAAAACACCGTCGTAAAAAGACAAGCAATTTTTTTTCTAAAAAAATTCAAAATTCTTTTGAAAGCCGAAGTGGCTAGATCTAATAAAAATAACGCTAACTACAAATCGCCTAGTAGGTATGCAACCAGTCATGCATAAGGGTAGGTATTAAGAAAGAATTAAATAATAGGAAAATCAATAATTAATAAACAAAATTAACGATTAACAAAAACTCGTTACAAACTCATTCTTAGCAACAATTCAAACAATTAAATAAAAGTCCGTCATGCTACAAATTTAGTTTATTAACAATAATTTATCATTAAAAAAATAATTTACTAAATTACACTAAAACTAACATATTTACATGATATTTACATTATTTACAAATAGTCTTTAATCTCGTCAGGCACATCACTTTTATTATTTGGCGCCTTTTGCAAATGAAAACCACTAGAATTTACAGACAAATGTGAGAAGACATCAACAGCATCGTAAAAACGCTTTAGTAACATTCTTTCTTGTTTCTCCTTCAATGTGATTAGAAAAGTTGCCAGTTGGGCCGCTTTTATCTTTCTTGAATTCAGTAGTGGTCGTTCTTCCCACTCTTCTGTTGTAACAGTCTGAAATCAACAAGAATGATTAGATAAGCTGCAAAATACATCATAATATGTACAAAATTATATTCTTGTTCGTGATTTATTATAATTAAGACACTTATATTTGATTTAATGTTAAATTATTTAGAAACTCTATTGCCATACTTCTCTTAAATTCAAAACATTTAAAAAAACTAATAATTTTGATAAAACAACATTAATTTAGACAATATACCATATGTTTACTTTATTTATTATTACACCTCCAACAAACTACCGAGGATGCTAAAAAAATGTATGCACATTTTAAGAAAGGAAAAAGCTGGATTAAAATTAATTCTCAATATATGTATACCGATAACAAAAGATGAATACAAGTCACGTTTGACTTCTGTAACTATTAGAGGTACTGAAAGTGGTTACCATCAGAGTCTAGATATTTGTAATTACAGCAAACTTCTTCAAGCAGACGCTTTGGTCAACATTGCTCAAGCCTCAAAGTTCCCTGTAATTAGAAATGTCCCTGATCCCAACCACTAAAAGTGGCTTATTTTTCATTATCTGTATATATTGAGTGTTACAATCTTAATATAGTTTTTTTTCGTTCTTCAAATGTGTATACATTTTTCCAGCATCATCTGTATCTACAGGAAATTATCGCAGCTACAAAGACAATTAAATGGAAAATGGGTTCTAGTTTTATAAACTCAATTCAAATTTGTCTTGAAAAAAAGTTCATGAATTACTAAATATTTTGAAGTAACTGAATTTTTATAATTTTTTGCGTCTAGCTCCGTTGGTATCGGTTTTATGGAAAAAGTCATAGATAATTATGTTTTCAATAAGATAATTTAATTCAATTTGTGCCATTTTTTGAGTTATCACAGAAATATGTGTTTGTGGAAATGGAAACCAGAGTTGACTGTGGTACAATAAAAAAGATATTTTGCAACATTTACAACAATATAAAACTCAGTATGGTTATTATGAAAAATAAAGAAGTTTCGGCTACTTTTTTCTTTTAATTTCAAAATTAAAAGAGAAAAATGGCCACAACTGTTTTATTTTTCAAAATAACCAACCATATCAAGTTTTATTTTTATGAGATCACAGGCAACTATAGTTGCCATCTCCATAACTGCAGTGGTTTTCGAGATCTATACTAACTAATGAAAAAACTCACTTGGCGTATTGCAAAAGAAAACAAATATTGTAAGAACACTCACCAAAGCATTTTCTAAAAGTGAACTCGGAAAATTTAGGTAGTGCCCAAGGCATTCGGATATGTTTCGTGTAGTTTCTGGAGCTTGTCCTGTTTGATTTTTTTCCAATGTTAGATCAGCAACCTATACAATAAGAAATAAATTATTAAAACATGATCTAAACAATCTTTTTTTTCATAACTTACCATTGTATCAAAAATATTATTCATTCTGACTTTATGACAGTGCCACAAACAGTCGGCCAGTTTTCTGGAATCGTGCACGATCTTCTTTATTTTATCTGATTTTAAGATTTCTTCCAAGTCTGGTTCGAGCCCTTTCTTGCGATAAAGCAGCAAATCGAATAGGTACACCTGATCCCAAGAACATAGCACCAACAAACTTAAACGTCTCGAGCGTCCATATTTACTATCGATTCCCACAACACCGATAGTTTCACAGTTATTCAAATGTTCTATGGCGTCTAAGTATCTATTATCTACCGTTGCCATGTAAATGTAGTTTCTAGTCATTTCTAATAATCTGTTATATTCGTCTTTCAATAAAGCAATCACCTGCCGAGGAGCAGAGTCTACCTTTTTTTCTTTTTGTTGCGGACTTGACGGATCAAAAGTCGATTCTTCATCTTGCACGTCGTCTGTTTGATGTAACACGCGCACCGATTCAATTTCCGATCTATAAAAAGACAAGTTGCCCTTCAGTAGTTTTCCATCGGGATACTGAGAAACGTTAGACAAATCAATTCGATTCTTCGCAGTCTTCAGGCAATCTCCTTCAAATATTTGATTGTCTTTTAATTCCACAATCAATCTTTGGCCTCTAGAATAATTGAACTCCATGATTTAACCGAATTTGTCAATTTACACACACTCGAAGAACAAAACTAAAGAAGCTACGTCTACGACTTTTACGACTGTTGCAAATACACTAATGAGTGAGTCAGAATTGACATTGACAGACGTTGACAGACGACAGGTAGCAGTGATTAAAAGAGAACGTAAAGAGGGTTGAAAAAATGTGCGAGGAAGGGAGGGGCGGACAGGCTTAAAGCATTGAGTAAGGGATTTGTGAAAGAGGCGCAAGTATATGAAGATATTCGTAGCTAATGCTGGTTCCGACAACCAGGGGGCGTTTCAAGGCAATTGGTTCCGAGATTTTTCAGTCGGTTACTTGCTGTCGTCGTGTTCACGTCGTAAACCTTACCGTCGGCCGCTATTAGTTGAATATTCTGTAGTTGCTGTTCATTAATGTATGTTTTTTGGTTTCTAAAAATGAAAGTATACAGTATGAAAGCGTTCTTTGGTTGTTGCTATAGTTATTAATGTTATATTTATATCTGTGTCAATATATTGTCTGACATTGACAGTAGAGTCCAATTTACTTTATATTTATATTACTAGTACAATAAAGCATAGCTTTCTGGACTGAAAACATTAGAAACTAAGTATTTATGATGCAGTGAACATTAAAGGAACTTGCCTTTTCGATGGATTATCTTGCCTAATAAAAGTCCTAATAGAATTTTTTCGATAATTTTTGTCGGCCAGACCAGTGGCGTAACAACTATCCCCAATGCGGGGGGCCCAAAGAAAAGAGTACCCACAAGATGAATCTCATTGTTTCCATTATTTCTTTTCAACTATGCAATTAACTGGTCGTTCTTTATCGTTTTATCATCACTTTATGAAATAGCACCACTAACTCTCAAAACTGTATTTTTCCAAGTACGTATGTATTAATAAATAACCAGGGTATGGTTTGCACGTGTTTAAATTCCAATCAGAAGAAAGTCTAATTATTTTTCGGATACAAAAAAAACTTTTAAACTGTAATACAATAATGCACTTCTGAAAAGCCCTAATTGTCTTTTCTAGAAATCTATAAACTCGGAATGGTCAGTTTCTCAAAGGAAAAGTTTAGACTGCTCATTGTTAATTAGTATCGAATAGGGAAATTTGTATTAACATTCGTTTTGTTCTTCATTTCTTATGAGAAAGATTGTGTAGTTATTAAACTACTACTTGCTTCCATTTTTTAATTTTTTAAATAATGCCTAAAACGAGTGTATTTAAGCGGTGACCGAAAACGAAACGTATGGGAAGATACACAAGAGAAAATTAAAAAGTTACTAAAACTCGACGGTTTTATAAAACCGCTATCATCTGCAAATTTAAATGGTTAGTTTTTTACACGCTTAAATGTAAATAGATTTAAAAATTAGAAATATTTTAGAGCCCGAACAAAGTACAATCATTTGCAGAAGTAACTGTATATAGAAAAAAAAATGAGTCCGGCCTCGAGCGCCACACGAAACGATTGACTGGGATCCAGTCGGTGCGGTAATGCACTGAAGCAGAAAAGTAAGCAGCACTCCAAGGAAATTCAACATCCGGTTGGAGGCCGGGTGGTAGTTTCCAACTCCACTTGCCGACTCTTGCGTTACGGTCGGGGCGTAGAGCCGGCAGGGTTCCAGTCCATTTCTCAGCCTCATCCAAACGACTTGCACTGGGGGGCAGGTCACCATCATTAATCCAGGACTCCATGGCTGATATTCGCGCCAGAGGCTCCGCTAAGATTCTGCTTCCGTCCGTTACCGCATTGGTGCTCCCATTCCTCTCCCATCCCATTCCTTCCCAAATTCGGCGCGTACCGTGGGGTGTTGTGTTTCTGACAAGAACCGTTTACCACATCTACCCTCATTCCAATTATCATATCAAACCAATCAAATTCAAATCCACTAATCATTCATCATTAATCATACCTATCTCAATCAATCAACTATTTATCTACCAGCGTCCCATCAATCCATAACTAACACCAATTCCAATCCCGTTAACGCTGCACCACTTACGACATCTTCACCCGTCGCCGTCGTCTACATCAAAACAGAAATTCATCAAATACGAATTCGACAGTTATTAACTCTGATAACATCAAGTAATCCGATAAATCAAGAATGCCGACATCCATCCAACCAACTTCAACTCTAGAAAATTGAAGAACGCCACGATGCCAACGACAAAACGAAATCTAGCGTCTCAAGCCGACTTCACTCCCTTGCCTCCAACGACGAAGACTCTACAACCGAATCACCATTAATCCAAAGCGACGAGCATTACGAACAGCATTCATCCATTTCATTCATAAAGCCTGTGCTCAGGCACGAATAGCGATGATTAACGACAATAGAAATAGCCTTTTATATAAAATAATGCAAATTTCTATTTTTTATTTATATGTTTACAATAAGGGCCCTATTTACACTCTTGCGGGGGAGGGGACTATTAATCAGTTATTACGCCACTAGGCCAGACACATTTTGTCTAAAAAACTGAATGACAAAAATTACTGATAGCACCCGTTGCATTACATAGTAGATTACCATGGATCTTTATCTAGACCCCACATTTTATATTTATAGAGACAGGACGGGAAGTGTGGGCACCTGCTGCTCCAGAAAAAGAAGTTAACACAGGAACATCAAGCAGTTTGGAAAACTTCAAAACTTATGGAAGAAAGCGCTTGGCATCTGTTTCCAGTTGCCTAGAACATCCAGGGTTTATAGCACACTCAGTCCAAGTTCTGCAGTTAGTGAACGAGTCTTGGACATGGAAACACCTACGAAAGTGAAGCTAAAAAGACACTGTAGAGTCATTTCTGCTAAAGTTAAAAGATTTTAAAAAGTGTTGAAAGCGAAGCAATCTCAGACGTATAGATTGAAAAAAACCCAGCTCGTTTTCCATCAGCGCCGTGATGAATAAGTATGAAAGCCCTGAAGTTAAAACATTTATCAATATGCAACTGTTCCACAAAAAAAGAGAAAAATGGTCAAAAGCCGAAAAGCAACTAGCTCTTTCATTGCATTACAAATCACCAGGTGCATATACTAAGTTTATGTTACATAACCTCAAATTTAAATTGCCCGCCATTAAAACCATTCAAACTTGGTTGAAAGTGTGTAACTTAAAAACTGGACTAAATATTAGTTTAGTAAAAAAATTACATCTGAAGGCAAAATCAATGACTGAAAAAGAAAATATGTGCGTTGTAGTGTTCGATGAAATCCTATTAAAGAAAAAGCTGGAATTTAACCAGTCTCAGAATTTTTTGGCGCATTCGAATGACTTTTTTGCCATTCTCATGCGCTACAAAAAAACACTGATTTCGCGCACTTAATACAAAAATAAATATACGGTATAAACAACTATTATTTACCCATATAGCACCGGACGTCCAGTGGACGTCCATTTGTCATCCAAATTTCGTCCCGACGTCCATGGACGTATGTTGGACATCCATAGGACGTCCGTATTTGGACGTCTACTGGACATCCATTTGTCATCCAAAAGTCGTCCGGCCATCCATAGACTTAATTCGGACATTCATAGAATGTTCGTGTTTGGACATTCATTGAACATCCAATTTTGGCCTATACTTCGTCCAAGAATTATCGGAGGTAAAATGTTTATGTCTCTGTTTGGAAGTCCAAGTTTCGTCCAATATTTTTATTTAAAAAATTATTATTTTTAAGTATCTGAACAAATTGTTGACTAAAAATGTACATCACATAAGCATTCCAATGTGGATTTCTTACTGATGTACGAAATAACGAATATTAATTACAGTCAGAAAACCTTCCAGATATTTATATAAACTTCTTTTTTTAAATTTGGACGAATTCTGGACTAAAAACGATTCTTTGATGAGATTGATGTAAAAAGTAGCTTTATTAAAAAGAAGTACAACCTTTAGATAATAAAATAAAAGATAAGAACAAATATACTTTTTATTTAATTTCCATAAGTATTCTTATTTGGAAAACGTCTAATTTAATGTTTGAATTGTTTGTAAATACAAGTGTACGTGTAACTTTTTTTCTACATTCACTTAGTAAAAATCATTTATTTTTCGAATTTCAAAGATTGTTTCTCTACATTATTTTAGTCTCTCAAATATTTGTAGCTGAAGAATGTACAGCTTCAGTTTTTTTTAAATTAAAATTTGTAATTTTTAATGTAGCACTTTGTAATTAAATTGTTAATATTGTTTCAATAAAACTTGGTATTTACGCAAATGAAACTATTTAATATTTTCATAGGTAACCTAGCCAAAAGTACTTTCTTAAAATCCTGGCTGCAATTACTTTGAATTGTATTTTTGTGGGTAAACGTCTGGAAAACGGGTCATTTTGTGACAACAAACCAGTTATATCAAACGTCAAGTGGTGAATTTGTTGTGGCAGCACTGCAACTAATAGTTTTTGGATGGTGGGGTGCAGGGAACTAAGCAGACTGAGATAGCAATATTGGAACGCTGTTTTGTATAGGTATGCGCCTCTTTCACAAATCCCTTACTCAATGCTTAAAGAATGCAGGTAGGTAAAAGGAAAAGTAAATATGCATACGCCTTGAAAATATTCCGAAGAATTTAGGGCTCACTATACAGGGTGTTTTGGATCTTGGGGTATTAATTTTAATAGGTAATACTACACATTAAACAGTGTCGTTTGGAAAATACTACCCTAGTAAAAGTTTTAATATAATTGAGCTATTGACGTTTGAAAATTTAAGAAGGGCTAGAGAGATCCGGCTCTGTGGTGAAAGTTTCACTTTCTGACGAGAAAGTGAAAGTTATTTAAAAGGGAAAGTTTTTAATTGAAGGTTTTTACCTGGGTCCGAGGGAGATGGGTACTGCATGATCATTTTCTTGTTTGTAAAAATGTAACTTATGAAGGAGAAGATAGATTAAGGCGTAAAGATTTTGTTTGATTCTAAAATTTACCTGTAAAAGTAAATTAATGTACAATGGCATATTGATTAGTTTCTTTAAACGAGTAACTAAAATTTCGAACACTTGTTGGAAATCATATATTGCTTTGCTAAATAATTAATATGCATTTTATTTTAAGATAAGTAACTAGAATTACTACAATTAGAATTTTACTTAAAGTTTTTAAAAGTTAAATAAAATTGTATTTCAAAAATTTGTGGTAGTAACGGTAATTATAGTGTTGGGGATCACTACACAAAGGGTCATAAAATCTATTATACTATTATACATACCCAGGCGCAACAACTTTCTTTCAGGTTTCTCAAAATTCTAAAGAGATGTTCTAAGAATGCACCCGAATAACCTTGACTGTAATTGCTTGCATTCAGTCGGTCCAATTTGAACCCAGTTGACTATTATGTTTAAATAAACATTGAAAATTGGGGTTTCTCAGTTACACAACACAGCTGCATGGCCGTACTTAGGGACAACATTTAATAAAAAAAGTGGTTTATTAAATTTTGTAAATTTCTAGTATTTTTACGTTAATATCGGTCTATTACAACACGAATGAGCACCTAACCCAAGTTTGAAAACACCCTGTATTATTCAGCGATTGTTATGAAAATATGATGGAATTTTTGCAATTAGTAGGTAGAGAACTTATTTTTTTCTTAATCTCAAATAGCTTAAGATTAATTATATACTCGTAGTTTACTTTCAATTCTTTTCTTAAAAATGTGCTTTAGGATTTTTATACACAAATTTTATAAAATACTCTCAAAGCAGGGACTAGAACCCTTTTGAAATAAGGGTTACGGTTCCGGTTTCGGTTCTACTTACTTTAAAAATATGGGTTTAGGTTTCGGTTCCGGTTCTATGTGGTTTAAAAATAAAGGTTCTGGTTCCAGAATTTTTTTGGGTTCCACAAGGCTTCAAATAAAAAAACATGTTTAATTGCAAAACTAAAATTTTGAAACTCTTTTAGCATATATTAAAACAGATTATAATACAATGGAGAACCAAGATTACATAATTCAGATTTTTGTTGCAAAAGTCACTAATTTCAACGTTTTAGGTGCAATTTTTAAATAGGATAATCAGAGTCTCATTTATTATTTTCAAAATTTTGGTTTTTTCTAGTTTTCTTTTGCATTTACTTCCAAACTTGAATTAAGGTATTTTGAATGGAATGAGATAGTAATACAAAATTAATACCAAACAAGCAAGATGCTGCAAAGGGGGAAAATTAGACTTTAAATAATTATCAAATAAGACTGATCAAATTCAAAACATGTGCATGATGTCGAATATCACTGATGCAATAAATCTAACCGAATTATCAGATTTGCAAAAATAGATAAAATTTAGAAACCTGAACAATATTTAAGAAAAGCAATCAATTTGGAACATACACAATTTATCAGCGCGTTTTTAGCGAATAACTGGTAATGTAATAGCCTCTAATTGAAATAACTTGCAGCAACTTCTAAGTTCCAATAAACCTAAACAGTGGCGGCTCGTGACATACATAGGCGGGAGGGCGCACCCTTTTATAAATAATGTACCTTTTTTACTGATCTGTACTAGTCATAAACCTACAATTATGTTAAACTAGACCCACCAGCAAGCTTATACAAAATAGTTATATTACAAAAATGAGTGTACTTATCTACTTACAGTGGAATTCCATTCTTCTATTTTTGTCTGCACAAAAACGATCAATGACTTTTTTGTTAAAGTCTGGAATATCTGTCACTAATTGTTTTCCTATAGACAGCATTGCTAAAGCTGTCAGTCTTTCTTTGTTTTAATTAATTTTAATGTGAAAAACATCTCTACGTTTCAGACGTCGTCATCGCCATAGTAATTAAAATCGTAAGAACTTTTGCTACTTATTTATAAACTGTTGAGTCCAATCCAAAGGAAATAAGAAATTTTAATATGTTCAAGCATCCCAATAAGTTATAGTTTTCTATAATTTCGGGTCTCCAAAAATGCCAAGTTCGGTTTTTAAATTATGTTTATCGACCATTGGGAATGCTTTGCAGAATTCTTCAGTATATTGTAAGTTTAGCAGAAAATATTTTGCTCCGCATAAATGACTACTAAAACTAAATCTATCTGTTATTTGAAAAATGATACGGTCACAAATTTCTCTCGTTGACACATTCAAATTTTCTTGTATTGTCACACGTCCGTCGCCTTTTAGAAGATGTTGCGGTCAAGTCCATTTCTAGACTTTCTGTTTCTACAGCCGGTAAATTATTTCTAATTTCTGTTACTACTTTTTCAAAATTATGAAAAGCTTCCTTAATTTTCACAATGTCTGTTTCAATTTTCTGTAACTGATTGTATAGAATTTCCACATGAGGCATTATTTTACTAAAGAAATTTAACCAGAAATTAAACGAGTAGTCATTTAACCATTTAACAAAACCAGCAGCTTGACAGGTAGTATCGGCATTGTACTTTTTTGGTTCTCCCGACCGGATATTCTCAAAGCATTCTAAAAAACTGTATTTGTTTTGGGGAACAGTATTTATTATACGTGAATGAAAATTCCATCTTGTTTGTGAAGGTCTGGGCAGTCGATTATTGCAAACTTCCGTTAAAGCTGACATCCTATCTGGAGAATTGGAAAAAATATCGATATTCCACTTACATTTCCAAAAAAAGGTACGCGTACTTGGTGTAATTAACGCTACCTGTTCTATTAATTTATTCAACTAATGTGCATAACAATATACAGGGTGAGTTTTTTTAGATGTTTAGTATGGGGATCTCGGAAACTAGCGGAGATAGAGAGACGATTAAATAGGGAAAGAATTGCAGTTTTACGAGCTCAATTTAATGAGCTTTTTGTTTTTTGGAAAAAATGCATGGCTAACTAGATATCTTGCAAAAACAATTTTTTTGTTATTTTGTTCGGTGCCTATGGCTCTGTTATTATCGACTTTAGAAAAAATGTGTAAAGGAAAAAGTTGCAGGTAATTATGTGCTTAATAAAACAGTCTAACCGAATTTTTTATTTAAGCTGTAATGTTTGAGTTATGACACAAGTTTATGTTTTTTCTAATGGAAACCATAGTCGGCCATGACTTTATAAAAAAGGCCCTTTTTCAACGATTCTAACGATATACACTTGACATAGTTATTTTTATAAATAAATAAATTATGACTTTTTTTCTTTTTATTTTCGAACTGTTCAAGTAGTGGGCTATGGAAACAATTGATAAATGCACATTCAAGCAAGTTATTAATACTTTTTAATTTCGAAATTATAAACGTAAATATTTTGGTGTGAAATATTTATTCCTTGGACTTACAATTTTAAATAAAAATAATTCCTGAGAAACTAATAAACAGAGAATGACAAACGATAAATTAAGAAACAATAAAGGAAATTAGGAAATAAATAAAGTAGTACCAAAACAATGTAATTAAAGTATGTGAAGTATTTAAGACTAAAGATGTTTAAAGGGTCCCCATTATGATTAATGCACAAGTTACACCTTTTTAAAACAGAATTTGTTGTTTTTCTAACGGAACGTCCATCAATATTAGCAAAAACTTCTAGTACAGCTTCTCTAAGGTCATCTACTGTGTCGTACGACTTTTGATATACCCTATCTTTTACCATTCCCCATAAATAAAAATCTAAAACAGACAGATCGGGGGATCGAGGTGGCCACGCAACCGGCGTGTTTCTTCCTATCCATGAGTTCGGGAATGTTTCATTTAAATGATTTCGTACCGTTAGCTGATTATGTGGTGGTGCCCCATCGTGTTGAAACCATTCGAGCATGCCACGTGTTTGTAGGGGTAATTCATCTAACATATTGTCAAAATCGTGCTGCAGAAAGTGAAGATAACGATCACCAGTTAACGTACCATAAAAAATGTACGGACCAAGAATTGTTGAACCAATGACACCGCACCAAACATTAAATCCAAACTTAACTTGGGGTCTCCTCTGTTCAACATGATGCGGATTTTCTTGCATCCATAAATGTTCATTATGTCTGTTAAACATGCCGCAGTTTGTAAATCGTGTTTCATCCGCCCACAAAACTTTAAATCTAAACTGTGGGTCAGCTTCACACATGTTAGTAAACCAAGTACAATATTCAATACGCTTATTATAATCATCAGGGTGTAGTGTTTGTGCAACTGATAATCTATAGGGATGAAACCTATGCTTTTTCAGTACTCGTACAGCAGTACGTTGTGAAGTGCCTGCTTCCGTTTCAATTTGTCGGGTTGAAATCGATGGAGTTTGCATTACACGTGCCAATACGTTTACCTCTGCCTCTTCATTAATGCCTCTTGCAGTCTTTTTTGGTTTACGGAAAGAACCATACTCTCCCAAATTATCATAGAGTCTCTTAAAGGTAGGTAGAGACGGCTGGCGACGATCAAAATATCATTCGAAATACTGTTGTGCAGCTTGTACGGCATTTTTATGGCACAAAATGTAACACTCAATCATATCATGCTTTTCTTGATCAGAAAAATTCATATTGATAATTTAGGAAACCTCAACCAACATTAATTAGAAGCTAAATGATTTGCACTTGTCAATAATTGTCGTTTGCATCTGTTAATTGTTTCCATAGCTTACTACTTTAACAGCATTTTTAGTTTTTAGATACACCCATAAGTAAAGTACCTTTTTTATCTAAATCTGCTTTATTTGCATATCTTAAATACTTTAATTACATTGTTTTGGTACTACTTTATTTATATCCTAATTTCCTTTATTGTTTCTTAATTTATCGTTTGTCATTCTCTGTTTATTAGTTTCTCAGGAATTATTTTTGTTTAAAATTGTAAGTCCAACGAATAAATATTTCACACCAAAATATTTACGTTTATAATTTCGAAATTAAAAAGTGTTAATAACTTGCTTGAATTTTATTATTAAACGCGATGCGCATTTATCAATTGTTTCCATAGCCTACTACTTGAACAGTTCTAAAATGAAAAGGAACAAAGGCCATAATTTATTTATTTATAAAAATAACTATGTCAAGTGTATATCGTTAGAATCGTTGAAAAAGGGCCTTTTTTATAAAGTCATGGCCGACTATGGTTTCCATTAGAAAAAACATAAACTTGTGTCATAACTCAAACATTACAACTTAAATAAAAAATTCGGTTAGACTGTATTATTAAGCACATAATTACCTGCAACTTTCTTCTTTACACATTTTTTCTAAAGTCGATAATAACAGAGCCATAGGCACCGAACAAAATAACAAAAAAATTGTTTTTGCAAGATATCTAGTTAGCCATGCATTTTTTCCGAAAAACAAAAAGCTCATTAAATTGAGCTCGTAAAACTGCAATTCTTTCCCCATTTAATCGTCTCTCTATCTCCGCTAGTTTCCGAGATCCCCATACTAAACATCTAAAAAAACTCACCCTGTATATATAATGAGCATTTTCGTGTAGTGCTCTCTGATTTTTACGTAAACACTACGCATTACGGCAGCGTCGTCGCATGTTTGCGCTATAAGCTTTTCAGGCGCATCTTTTAGTATCAAATTTAGCTGCTTTAAAATACACTTAGATAAACCTTCTGCATCTTGTCGTTCGGGATTTGAAAATCTCCAAAAACGCTCACAGATTTTACCATTTAACTCATAACGCAATACTAATAGTCTGGGTTTGAGTAGATACATCAGCAGTAGTATCGTCTGCCATAACGGCGACAAATGAGCTTTCTTTTATTTCATTTAAAATGTGTTCTCTACATACTTGCAACGTGCAATCTAACAGTTCGTTCTGAATGATTTTGGAAGTTCCCTTAAATGCTTTAGCATTTTGGAAATAACTATTTAAGGCTGGATCGATATTTTTTGCAAAATCTAATAATTCTAAAATTACCTTTCAGTTTCGTCATGACCCCGCACTGGTAAGTTGCATTTTCCACATAATGTCAAAATATCAATTATTTTTGAGAGCGCTTCACGATTTTTTAGTACCAAAGCATTATGATCGCGAATTGGATTTGCGTAAGCCCTACTCATGCTGGAAGCAATATCATTTGCTATATTTTGCACTTTTTATTTTTTTTATTTACAGATTTAATACTAAAAGTATGAATATGCATCAATTGTATAACAATAATAAATACTGTTATATTTTCATGTGTTTTGCTTGCTTTTCGAAAATTCATCGGGGGGGGGCGGCGCCCCTGAGTCCTCCCTCACGAGCCGCCACTGAACATAAAGCAGTTGTTATCGTGTTATCTTTGTTTATTCTGCTGGTCAATTAAGTGGTGCGAGTGTCAGGTGTAGAATAATACAAGATGAATCAGTGCACTCGGACACAGATTAAATAAAGGTCAGATATTTTACTTCGACAAATTTGTGGATTCTATTGCTCTCTCTTTCAAAGCAACTCCCAGAGCTTGCTATCTTGACATGTACTGCGCAAGCAGTACAGCGTGTTATGCACTTTTCATAAAACGCGCGTAAAAGAGTAGGCGTGGTAAACTCCCAGAGCTGCAAATGTAAATGTGCAGAAACAAAAAATGGGAACATTGGTGGAATAGGGAGTGAAATATCTGACCTTTATTTAATCTGTGACTCGGAGCTAATGTAGGTAAAATAGTACATCATTAAGTAGTGACTACTACACTGCAAACACCAAATAGCAAATTTTATAAAGGAATGAAACAATGAAAGTCATGGAACCGAAAAGAATCGGTTCCTAAGGGTCCGGTTCTAAATTTGACAGTGACCACAATAAAGGTTCCGATTCCAGTTCCGGTTCCGTTAAATTCAATCGGTTCCGGTTCTAGTTCCTGTCTCAACGACTAACGAAAAGCAAGCTATGCGTATGATATTAAATAGGACACAACTTGTAATGGTGAACTTTCAAGAACTAAACTATGGAACTAAATTTATTATAGAAATAACAAGCTGCAGTGCATTATAGTTTAGAAATAATTCAGACAAAAATATTATCGAGATAACATTTTATTATATATTATGACGCTAAGAGGTGGAGGATTTTAAAAGGAAATACGCAACCCGTCTATAGATGATGATATATAAAGAAAACATAGGAGATTTTAAGAAGATAATGAGCAGAGATTGCTAATGTAATAATGTAATTAATAGTAGTTTACGTAACTAGTCAGGAAAGTGATACTTTAGTGTCCAGGATGGTACTAAATTTATTTATAACTGAGATTTTCTAATAGTTGGTTTATTTATGTATCTTAATAAATTACATTTTATTATTAATTTTTAAATTTAAGCTCCTGTACTTTAAATATTGCCATAATTGGCAAATTTCAAGAATGGAATAATGTGGTCATTTAGATACGGCGTCAGACTTCTAATCTAGAGGTCTTGCGTTCGATCCTCGCTGTCGGACACCTTGTGATATTTTTAGTTTTTTCTTTAATTTTTATATTAAGTTTTTTTATAAGTGAAATTATTCTAGTTAATTATTACAAAAAGGATATGTCAAATAAAAATTTAAAAAACATTGAAAAAATTAGTAGCCGGCAGCAGGAGTCGAACCCGGATCTCTTGATTAGAAGTCAATATCTGCAACCAAACAACCAAATTCTTCATTTGTTGAAACTGTCAAATGTGTATTAAAAATTAATAATAAAATGCATTTCATAAATAATGTGTAAAGAAAGTTGGACAGTATTTAATTATAAGCATGTTTTACATTTACATATTTGATGTAAAAAACTTGAAACAATATAAAAGAAATCACAAATAATTAATTAAAAACCGTTTGAATTTTTTCACAAAAATCATGTTATCTGTATCTATATCTAAATATCCAAGGTGACAAAAACAAAATTGTAAATATAAAGAAATACACGCTCTGATCTGTTTGCAATTTTGGTTTTGTATTTCTTAATAATAAGTGAAAGTGGTAGTGAAGAGTTTTCATGTATACCTCCAGAATAAATGTTTTCTTGGGCTTTGTACTTATTTCTTTTTGAGTCAGGAAAGTACTTTACCTAACTAGTACGGTAAAGTACTTTCCCGACTAGTCAGTAAAATCTAGTTTCTATAGCAAAATGAATAAAGAAAAGCCTACTTTCGAATACGCTGTTAGAAAAAGATAATTAAGCTAGACAGTGCACGAAAAATGTATTACGTCTAAATATATCATTGCGCGAGGATAATGCAGGACTTTTTTGCACCACTGTAATGCTATACAATCTTTGACCAAAATATTCAATGGATTTGCAAAGGTGTCATAATTTTTCTATATCTTGTCATTGTATTATAAACTGATCGTCTATCTCATCGTTATCATCTCTTAACTTATTCTTATTCTGTAACTACTTAAAAGTTTTAAATTTTATGATTGTAAATTAATATTTTGAACGTTGTACCCCAGTTTGTTTGGAAAATACAGCAAAAAAATAAAATTATTTTCGATCTCTATGTTCATACATACCTAGTCCTGTGACACTTAATTTTAAGAATGGAAAAATTAAAACCAGATAAGAAGTAGGTAAGAGATAGTATGATTGTAACCTACTCAATACCGGTACGATTGTCTGTATTACATTCGCTTATAGTACTATTGTTTGTATCACACTTAAGAGCAATACAATTGTCCGTATCACGCTCTCGAGTAGTACAATTGTCTGTTTCACAATCAATGGTGGTATAATTGTCTGTATTACACTCACTAATAGCACTATTGTCCGTATCACACTTAACAGCAGTACGATTGTCTGTATTACACTCCACAGATTTCCTGTTATTATGAACGCGTACATGCTTATTCAAGGCACTCCTATCAGAAGTTCTATAAGGGCACAAACTGCACGCAAAAGGTTTCTCGCCAGTATGAATGCGTAGATGCCTAGTCAACTTGCTTTTTTCCGCCGATTTATAATCACACAAATAACATTCGAAAGGCTTTTCGCCAGTATGAACTCTTAGATGCTCATCTAAACGAGTCTTCGTAAAGCACTTATAATCACATAAAACGCACGCAAAAGATTTTTCACGAGTGTGATTGCGTACGTGTTGTTTCAAATCACTTTCAGTTTTAAGTTTATACCCGCACACACTACATTCAAATAGTCGCTCACTAGTATGACTGCGTAGGTGTTTATTCAAAACACTTTTATCAGAAGATCTATAATCGCACAAATTACACGCAAAAGGCTTTTCACCGGTATGAATATACGAATGCCTTTTTAGTTTACATTTTTGTGAAGATTTATAATCGCATATATCGCATTCAAAAGGTTTATCACCAGTATGGTTGCGCATATGTGACCCCAAATTACTTTTCCTTGTGGTTTTATAATCACATATACCACATTCAAAAGATTTTTGATCAATATGATGACGTATATGTTGTTTCAGACTGTTCTTGCTTGCTAATTTTTTATTACAAATATAGCATTCAAATTTCTCATCACTGTTATGAATGTGCATGTGCTTATTCAAGGCACTTTTGTCTGAAGACTTGTAATCGCACAAACTGCATGCAAAAGGTTTCTCACCAGTATGAATTCTTAAATGTCTATTCAACTTACTTTTTTCTGAAGATTTATACTCACACTGAGAACATTCATATGGTTTCTCACCAGTGTGAATGCGCATGTGTGTTCTAAGATAATATTTTCTTTTGCATTTATAATCACACACACCACATTCAAACGTTTGTTCAGCGGAAGGAACACGCAAATGCCTTTTAAGCTTGGATTTTTCTGTGGACTTATTACGACTAAATGGTTTCTCACCAGTATGAACACGTACATGTCTTTGCAACGTGCTTCCTTGTGAACATTTATAATCACACTGATTACATTTGAAAGGTTTTTCCTCGGTATGATTACTACGCATGTGCACCCACAAACACTTTCTTATTGTGCTTTTATAATCACATAAACTACATTCAAAAACTTTCTTACCATTATGAGTACGGATGTGCTTATTAAGACCACTACCGTCGCAGGATTTATAATCACATAAATTGCACATGAAAGGCTTCTTACCAGTATGAGTTCGTAGATGTCTATCTAATTTGCCTTTTTCTGAAGATTTATAATCACACTGAGAACATTCATATGGCTTCTCACCAGTATGAATACGTATGTGCGCCTTTAAATAATATTTCTTTCTACATTTATAATCGCACGCGTTGCATTCAAAAATTTCCTCAGGATCTACAGTATGACTTTGCACATGCGTTTTTAGGTCCCTCATCATTGAAGCTCTATAGTCACATAAACTACATTTAAAGATCTCACTAGTATGAGTACGCATATGTTTATTCACAGCAGTTCTGTATGAAGACCTGTAATCGCATAAAGTACATGCGAAAGGCTTCTCACCTGTATGGACACGTGCATGTCTTTGCAACGTGCTTCTTTGTGAACATATATAGTCACATTGATTACATTTAAAAGGTTTTTTCTCCGCATGAGTATTACTCATGTGCGCCCACAAACACTTTCTTATTGTGCTTTTATAGTCACATAAACTACATTCAAAAACTTTGTTACCATTATGAATACGTCTGTGCTTATTAAGACCACTTCTGTCGGACGCCTTGTAATCACACAAATTACATGTAAAAGGTTTCTCACCAGTATGAGTTCTTAAATGTCTGTCTAACTTGCCTTTTGCTACAGATTTGTAATCACATAGAGAACATTTATAAGGTTTCTCCCCAGTATGAATACGTGTATGTACCTTTAAATAATATTTCTTTTTACATTTATAATTACATGCACTACATTCAAAGATTTCCTCGGCTTCTGCAGATTTACAATCAGAAGGTAGTTCAACAGTATGGTTTTGCATGTGCGTCTTTAAGTGCTTCTTTAGTGTGGCTGTATAATCACATAAACTACACTGAAAGAGCTTCTCGCTAGTATGAGTACGCATATGCTTATTTACAGCAGTTCTGTCCGAGGACTTGTAATCACATAAATTACACGCAAAAGGCTTCTCACCAGTGTGAATTCTTAAATGTCTCTTCAACTTGCCTTTTTCTGAAGATCTATAACCACATATATCGCATTCAAATGGTTTCTCCCCAGTATGGATACGCAAATGTATCCTTAAACATCCTTTTCTTGCAGTTTTATAATCGCATAAGCTACATTCAAAGATTTTCTCGGCCTCTACTATTTTATGGTCAAATGGTGGTTTAACAGTATGACCTTGCATATGCATCTTCAAGTAACTTTTTACTGTGGTTTTATAAACACATAAACTACATTTTAAAATCCTTTTACTAGCGTGAGTACGCAAGTGTTTATTCAGACCAGTTTTGTCGGAGGACTTGTAACTGCATAAATTGCACGCAAAAGGTTTTTCACCGGTATGGATTCGGATATGCCTTTTCAACTTTCCTTTTTCTGAAGATTTATAGCCACATATATGACATTGAAATGGTTTCTCTCCAGTATGAATACGCATGTGTATTTTGAAGCAACTTTTTCTTGGAGTTTTATAATTACATACACTACACTCAAAATGGGATTTCTCACTATCTAGATGTGGTTGTTCTTCTGTATCATGTAGGTGTATTTGGGAATGCTCATCGTTGGTGGCAGAAATTGTACAAGCATCATTTGTGTCATGTTTAACATCAATCTCTTCTGTTTTGAATGATTCAACTAGTTCTGTCTTTACTGTAATGACTTTATTGTCTGTACCAGAAATATAAATTTTAAGTTTGTATCTTAATAATGAGTTTATTAGTAGTATTATTTACCTTCTTGTATATCCGTGCTGTTAAACTCGTAGTCTTCTTTTTCAGTTTTCATGCTGATTGCTATTTTATTGTTTTACTCAAATAATCTACAGTTAAGTGGCTTAGAGTGCATCAACTTGAATTGAATGCTACCTGTAACAAAGTTGCATAAATTCAAACATGAAATCCAATGAAAACTAATAATGAAATTATCAAACTTCGAGATAGAAGCAAGAAACTCTCAAGACAAACAAACTAGAACGTAACAGTACTCTTTCAAATTGGATTTTATGGGGTGGTTATTATTAAAGGAATTACGTACTTTCTGGTTGTTGTGATGTTTACTTATGATTCCTTTGGTTTTAACACGTTTTATTCGTACTTTAGATCCGTAAAAAAGTCCACACAATATTTAATTCTTTCATTTCAAATCAGATTATAACCTTTGTGATTAGTGATCAACAGAATTCAATCTTGCAAACACTGTTGCCATGCGTCATATTCAGGATATTCAGCTAGAAGAACGTCAAGTTTTAATGGTGGTAAGCAAGGGCTTTGGTGGAAGGCGCAATATTCAAAAGTTGATAGTAATTTTAAGAGCGATGTTACGACGAACATGGTAAATTGTTGTGTTTGGGGCTGCAAGAGCTGCAATGAAAGGTAAGAACCTGAAATTTCATTCCATAATTAAAATAACATGAAACTTAACCTTAAAAGGTGCACTTGTGGTTACCAGTGGCGTAGTCAATTAGTTAACTCCGTGGATAATTATGGGATTCACGGTCAGTGTAATATTACTTTTCTTTTATTGAAATGACTTATTTGTCATAAATCAGCGGATCACAACATTATTCATTTTATTTTGGATATTAAATGAAGGTACTTCCTTAAGATGTTATAATTATTTATATTTCACAACCGGTTTCGACTTTTGTCATCATCAGGTGAAAAATTGTCTAAGTGTTAATTTTTTATTTTATTCGTAGTTTCCAGCTAATGAAAAACCAAACAAACAAGTGGATGAAAAATGCAGACAATAACTTCAAAAGCATGATTGCAAGTTGGTGCAGTTCCAACGATCCTTCCAAACCTTGAATGAACATCGCAACTACAAGAGGTAAAGTTTCTTTACCAAGTGTTTTATTTCATTGCTGTAGCGAGGAGAAATAAAAGTTGCTAATATGGTTTATTATTATAGGAACTGCAGAAAGAAGTGCTGCTACTAAATTAGGTTCTTCAACATGCAGTGCAAGTACTTGCTTTAAGCGCAACAAAGTCATCTTGAGACACATCAATAAAGACAAAACTAAAAAGAAAAGTGTGTCAAGTATACACTGTGAATAAACAAACCGAAATGAAAATAAGAAGTAACAAGAGAAAGATTATTAGCTTGAATTTTTTAATAAAAACTGTAATAAAAGATAAAAACTGTCAATAATCTGCAAACACTTGCATCTTGCATCGCTTGCATTTTGGTGGTTCTGAAGCAAATTACCTGTGGATTTATTTAAAAACAGTTCGTATGAACTAATTAATCCTGCCTTAAACTAATTGAAGTTGTTATTGGATGTAATTTATTTAACATAATTATTATATTTAGTTCTTTTATTTAAAGTTTTGTTCACTAGCTGTAATTCATACTTTCTAAAAATCTTTTACATTAGTATTTGTAGTTAATAAGGTTATTTAGGTTTAGATCTTATTAGAATTTAGATAAATAGGTATCAACATGGAATCTAATAAGTGCCAGTATTGTTACAAGGAATTCTCTAGTAGCAGTTCAAGAAATAGACACATCAAGAATGTCCACAATAAGATAGTCAAAACTCCAAGAATCAGTCGCATCAAATGTTCATTATGCTTGATTGAAACAGGCACTTATGAAAATTTAAAGCAGCATTTAACTGAAAGTCACCAGGTAAGTGTAGATGAAATATATTTATCTTTTTGTAGCAAGGATGAAGTTGCTGTCTGGCTACAAACAGCACAGATCGAAACAAATTATTTTATATGCGGGCGAAAGCAAAATAAAAAAGGGAACGAAATTCGTTATGCTTGTAATAGAAGCGACCTAAAAGGTGAATATTCATTATTAAAAAATCTATTGCGTATAACATCAAGTCATATTATTTATTTAAAGCCATAAAAGCAATTGTAAAATACGAACCAAAAAAACTGGAGGATCTATTAAAATTCAAGGGGTATGCCCATCACATTTAGTTATTAAATTTTATGAAAATGGTAAAAGAAAATAATTTTATATATATATAATTTAAAAGTCCCTAATGAACTTAAATAACATCGTAGATCAAGCATCTATCAAATTTTGGAAAACTCATGTTGGACATGACGAGGAAATAAGAAGTCAACATCTAACTAGGGTGGAAAAAAACATGATTGTAAATAAACTAAAAAACTAATAAACTGAGCAAGTTTAATTTAGCAAGCAGAAAAGATATTAATTATTTAACCAAAAAACACAACATAGATAAAAGGAGACATGATAATGATGTCATAGCTGTTGGTTTGAAAGTTCAAGAATGGAATGGTGATTATAATAATATTAACATGTACAACCGTGTGTAAGTGATAATTGTATTATTTATTATTGTTACTATTAGAAATGCATTACTTGGTGGTGGGTCTTTGCTGTCATTTTTTAATTAAAAATATGTATACATAAAATTTGTATCTATTTATCTTTGAATTGGCAAAAATCTAATAAATGTCTATGTGGAAAATTGTAAAGTTGCAAATTAAAATTAGGCATTTACAGATCGTAATGTTATCAAATGTCTGAATATTCTGAGAAAAACGTAGAAAATTCTGCAAAAAAAAACGCTGGAAATTGACTCTAAAACACTCGTGGACACTAAATAACCTGCAGTTCAAAATTAAAATTTCGTCGTGCCATTCGAGGCGTAAAAAAATCTTAAAATCTCCGGTGACTTACAGTAGAGTTCTGCGCAGGACGAAATTTCCAGCCCCGACCCGACTCGCGACAAACTTCACGTAGCCCGAAAACAAACCAGCTCGACAGATTTGATAAAAAAGCCTGAAGGTCCGAGAAGTCCAAAAGATTCGAGAGACCTGTATGACATGACAGGCCCGAGAAGTCCGAATGGTACGACAGATCGGAGAAGCCCGAAGGGCCGAGAAATCCAAACAGCCTGACGGACTCGACAAACCCGTATGGCTCGAGAGGTCGCGATTGACTGGACAAATGTTCAAATTGTTCTCCGTTAGCTTCCGGGCAGGCGGTTGCTCGCAATGGTACTGCACTATGAACACCTCTATAAGCATTTGTGGAGTAATTAATTGTACATTGCCCATTATTCATGCTTGCAGGTTTGTTTGCTGAAAGTGTTTGGTAAACCTTTTCTTTCAGAAAACTCCAAACGAAAATGTCGAAAGAATTTAAATCAGGGGACCGCGGTGGCCACGATATAGGACCGTTGCGACCTCTCAAACGCTGCGGAAAATCTTCGTTCAACGATTGCCTGATGTTATAGGCATAACGAGCTGGTGTGCCATCATGCATCTAGATCAGGGTATCATTTGACCTGTCTCTCTCGATCGCTGATACAATCTTCTAAATACGTTTGCTGACGATAGAAGACGATTTGAAAATCTTTTCAAATATTCAACTTTCGCAGAATTTGGTATTTGGAAATGCTAAATTAGTTAAAATAGCTAAATGCTAAACTCAGTTTTTATGTGAACACAACTTACCATTTCGTTTAGCATAACAATATGATTTTCGTAATAAAGAAACCAAGTCACACATAATTTAAAAACTCATGTTTGCAAGCCATGCATTGAAGAAAAAACACGATCGTCGCGACCAAAATTTTAAAAACTAGTATGAGGATGATCACATTGTTATCACAACAGTGAAAAATATCGTTAGAAACAATCATAAAGTACAAATCTTTAGATTTGAAGATTTATAGCCAGCTTTGGCAACGTTGCACTTTGTATATCATAGATATCTTCGTTATTACAAAGTAAAGTCTGTCAATTGTTAAAAGGAATTCATACTTACTAATTATCTAACCTTACATTATCTGTGATGACATCTCATGCTTGTAGAACTTTTATCTTTAGTGATTTAAAGAAATTTGAAAAACAAAAGTTACATGGTGGTTTGCCGTATGTGTTGCCTACCTACATGCAACAAAATAAATTAGACGGACTCTATAAAAGAATAGAAATTTGTCAAGCATGTATTAAAAGGTAATTTAATAAATTGCACAATAAAACAAACCCTTGAATATGGATAAGAGACAAAAATAAAATCTATTTTGAATAAAAAAAATTAATAACAATAAATATCACACAATATACTAATACAGTTTTACAAATTGAGTTTTAGGGATTGCACTTATATATCTGTAAGTATGACAATGTGCAAAATTATGTTTTTACAGTACACCTGTACGTGTTCTTATTGCACATAACTCTAAAACGGTTTTTCTCCGCCATGAACTCGCAATATGTGATCTTTTAAACTTCTCTTCTGTGCAAATTGGTGGCTGCAAATATTACACCCAAAAGGCTTCTCACCACTATGAATAAGCATATGTCTTTGTAAAGTACCTTTCTGTGTGTATTTCTTATTGCACACGCTACATTCAAAAGGCCTCTCGCCACTGTGGACACGTAAGTGCTCCTTCAAATCACTCTTCTGCAAGAACTGCCGATTGCAAATATTGCATTCGAAAGGCCTTTCGCCACTATGAACACGCATATGTCTTTGCAAAGTACCTCTCTGCGTATATTTATTCTTACATATAGTACACTCAAAAGGCTTCTCACCGCTGTTAACACGTATGTGCTCCCTTAATTCACTGTTCTGTGCAAACCCGCGACCGCATATATTACACTGGAAAGGTTTTTTGCCGCTATGAATAAAACGCGTGTGTGTTTGTAAAGTGCTTCCCCGCGCGTATTTGTTATTACATATGTTACACTCAAAAGGTCTTTCGCTGCTATGAAGACGGACGTGCTCTTTTAAAACTCTTTTCTGTGCGAACGGGCGATTGCAAAAGTTACACACAAAAGCTTTTTCGCCACTATGGACCAGCATGTGCTCCTTTAAGACTCTCTTCTGCGAGAAATGACGATTGCAAATATTGCACTCGAAAGGTTTTTGGTCATTATGAATACAAACATGTTCTTTGCAGATATTACACTCAAAAGGCTTCTCGCCACTATGAATACGCAAATGTCTTTGTAAACTGCTTTTCTGCCTACATTTATAAACACATATGTTACACTTAAAAGGCTTCTCGTTACTATGCACGCGTATATGTGCTGCTAAACTCCCTTTCTGCGTGTACTTATTATTGCATATGTAACACTGAAACGGCTTCTCACCACTATGCATGCGCATATGTGTTTGCAAAAGGACCTTGTGGGTGAATTTACGTTCGCATGTATTACACTGATAAGGATTGTCGCTGCTATGGACCCGCATATGCACTTGTAAACTGCTTTCCTCTTTAAATTTACGATCGCACATTTTACAATGAAAACGTCTCTCGTCACTGTGAACACGCATATGTATTTGTAGGTTATCTTTTCGTGTACATTTGTAATCACATATGTTGCATTGAAACGATTTCTCGCCAAAATGAACTTTCAAGTGGCTTTTTAAAGTACCTCTCTGTGTATATATGTTATTACATATGTTACATTGAAAGGATTTCTTGTCAAAATGGCCTTTCATGTGTCTTTGTAAAGTACTTCTCTGTGTGTATTTGTTATTACACATGCTACACTGAAAAGGTTTTTCGACACAGTGAACACAAAAGTGCTCTTTTAGGCAGGTTTTCGTTGCAAATTGGTGATCACAAATATTACACTGAAAATGCTTCTCATTATTTATTTGTAACACTTTCTTCGTTACGCATTTATAATCATAGTTGTCATTTTGTTCTGATTCCAACTCTTCTTGTTTTACGGCTAGAACTTCTGTATCTCCACAAACATATTTTGTATCTAAGATATAAAATTAATTATTCTGTATAAACAAAATATTTAAATAGTGTTACCATAGGACAAGATAGGCTCTTCTTGATCGGTAGAAAGTAAACATGTTTTACATTCTTCATCAGTCTCGATTTTAAATGTTGGTTCCATTTTTGATTTTATTTTCTAGGAGAAAGTTTCTAATGAGTACTTTTGAATTAAATTAACGAATCACATTGATAGCCAAGTGTTTACATTGACAGGTACGTGAGGAATCATTGATTGTTCAAACTCCAAAATCACAGCCAGTACAAAATTATCCTTTGACTACTCTTGAATCGGTTTATCTTTTTTATGAAAATCTACATTACAGGATATAAATTGCCAAAGAAGTTTTACATTACAAGTTACACACACACACACACACACACAC
>VTPC01000685.1:5669-44835 GCA_011009095.1 Ignelater luminosus | reverse complement strand
ACGCACACGCACACGCACACGCACACGCACACGCACACGCACACGCACACGCACACGCACACGCACACGCACACGCACACGCACACGCACACGCACACGCACACGCACACGCACACGCACACGCACACGCACACGCACACGCACACACACACAAATTTTTTAGTTCTTTCATTACCAGTAACTTAAAAATTAACAATTAAAGCAATTCAATAAGATCTACAAAATGAAAAACAGGCTTTGTAAAGTATCTTTTGGTAGTGATGGTTTGTAGTTGTTCTTGCTCTAGAGGTTGGATTGGCTGGATTAAGGATTAGTGTTGCCAACTTCTCACGATTCAATTTCCCTCGGAAATGTACAAAATATCCCCTAAATTTCCCTCAATTTGAAAATTATCCTTTTCTTATATAAATTGTTTTTATACGTTGAATTTTCTTATCGCATTATACTAACATTACTATTAAACTTGAAATTCAAACAAAACAATCTAAGTACCAAAGATAACATCAGAACATACATCAGTTCTATAAATTTTGATTGATTGAACACCAAATCACACTGAACTAAACAAGATGTACATAAAAATGTTTGAGTGTACAAATTAGATTTAGTCATCAAATCTTCATGGACCATCTTTGAAAATTTGCGTATCCTTGCAGTGCAGAAGCTTCGCATTTCAGTCTTACGTTACACAATTTACAGTGGGCTTGATATTCATTGCCTGTTCTTTCAATCCATTTCTTATATTGTTCTGATTCGAGCCGTAAGGTAAAAAATTTCTTTTGATAAGGTTTTTTACCTCGTGCGAGTAATTCGTGACTCAAACGAAGTTTTTTCTTGGAAGTTGTGCAGCGCTCTTTTGAGCACGGGCCGAAAAAGCCTGGTAACTTCTTGATCAGTCCGACAGGCCCGAGAGGCACAAACGCTCCGGAAGGTCCAAACTGCCCGACAGAGAGGCCCGAAGTGCGAGAGTCCAAAAGGCCCAACAAACTCAACAGGCCCGAGAGACCCAAAGGACCAAGAAGTCCAAAAGGCTCGACAGACCTGGGAAGCCCGAAGGGCCGAGAAGTCCAAAAGCCCCGACAGATCCTGATAACCCGACAGGCCCGAAAGGTCCAAATGACCCGATAAGCCCAAGAAACCCGAAGGGCCAACAAATTTAAAAGGCCCGACAAACTCGTATAGCCCGGCAAGCCCGAGAGGTCTAAATGGCCCGTTAGGCCCAAGAGACCCGAAGGACGAAGAAGTCCAAAAGGCTAGACAGACCCGAGAAGCCCGAAGGGCCAGGAAGTCCGAAAGGCCCGATAGACTCATATGGCTCTACAAGACCGAACGGCTCAAGAGGCCCGAACGGTCTGAACCCAAACTTCAATTAGAAATCGCGGTCCCTTACATGCCTTCAGCGCTCCTGTCTCTCCTGTTCATCGCTACTACGAGTAGAATTCATTTGCGGGATTCACACTTTAAAAGGTCCTTAAAGCAATTCGCTAAAAACTTACAGTTTTCTTTATTATTGGTTTCTATAGTCTTTCCAGACTAGGAGCCTGATAGTTTGTTGTCTCTTCTCTAAATGTCCTGTAGAAATTTCTGGTATTATCTTGCTTGAAATCTTGTTCTATTCCGACAAGCCTGTTCTATTCGTAGTGGCGTTTTTCAGATCTAATGACTTTTGAGGTTTGTTTGTGTACTGTGGTGAACTCCTGCCACTTCTGCGGCGTCTTATGAAAATTCCAGGTTTGCCATGTTTGATCTCTTCGTTCTACAGCCCGGTCACAAGTGCTATTCCACCACCAATGTTTACGTTTCGTCAGGGGTAAGCCGATATTTTGTGAAGTTTGTGGCATTACAATCCTCCCAAATTTTGTGCATTTGCTGTCTAGTTGAGAATCTCATCAGTAAATTGGTCAGATTTTACATTACTTTCCAGACGAAGAGCAAGTTCTCTAATTCTTCTGCAGACAAACCAATAATTTTAAGTATTCTGCAACATTCTCCATTGGAAACATTCATGTATGATCTATTAAACAAATGTAGCTACTTCAGATCTAAGACTAGGAAAAATCTTTGATATAAATTGAGAAAATACTTGTTATATTTACAACAGTAAAACTCGAAAAATTTCCACCAGATATCCCTTTAACACTAAAAATATATTTATTATGCACATTTAAGATTACATATTACACTAAAAAGACTTCTTGTTACTATGAACACGGACGTGACTTTGTAAACTGCTTTTACGCGAAAACTTACGGTCACATAAGTTACACTCAAACGGTTTATCACCACTATGAATTTGCATATGCCTTTGTAAAGTACCTCTCTGTGAAAATTTACGGCCGCATATGTTACATTCAAACGGCTTTTCGCCACTATGCACGCGAAAGTGATCTTTTAAAGTGATTTTCTGCGCGAATTTGCGTTGACATATATTACATTGAAACGGCTTCTCACCACTATGAACACGAAAGTGCGTTTGTAAAGCGGTTTTATGCGAGAATACACTGTCACACATGCTACATTGAAACGGCTTCCCGCCGCCATGAACGACGACGTGCTTTTGTAGACTGCTTACATGTGTGAACTTACGGTCACAAATGCTGCACTCAAACGGTTTTTCGCCACTATGAACACGGACGTGATCTCGTAAAGTGCTTTTCTCCGAGAACTTCCGGTCGCATATATTACACTGAAACGGTTTCTCGCCGGTATGAACTCGCAAATGACTTTGTAAATAGATTTGCTTTACAAATTTCCGGTCACATATATTGCAGTGAAATGGTTTCTCGCCACTATGAACACGGACGTGCGTTCGTAGATTGGTTTTCTGTGAAAATTCGCGGTAACATATGTTACACCGAAACGGTTTTTCGCCTGTATGAATGCGCATATGTGTTTGTAGGTTGCTTTTACTTGAAAACTTGTAATTACATACTTTACAGTCAAAGGGTTTTTCGCCACTGTGGACGGGCATATGTATTCGTAACTTATTTCGATTTAGGAACGTGTAATTGCATATTTTACACTGAAAAGTTTCTCCGTCATTATGGGCTCGTCTATGTCTTTTCAAATTGCTTCTACGTGTAAATTCACGTCTGCATAAGTCACATTCAAACGTGCTGGTTTTTCCTGGTTTCACATCGGTAACCGTTTCTCCTTGTACTATTATCGGAACTTTGGTACTGACATCTCCAAAAACATCTACGAAAAATCTAATTACTCTTAAATGAACAGACATAAATGTGCGGAGATATCGTTACCATCTAGCGAAGAAGATTTCTCGTGTTTGGTAAAAGGGAGATGAGCCATTTTATACTCTTCACTAACGTCGATTTTTAGAACTGACTTCATTGCTTACAATTTATGAATATATAAATCTGACATTATTATTCACTAATTTAACAGTTTGTTGTCAAACGTACATTACGGTATCAAGATCCCTTTATTTTGAAGCATCTCGATGCAAAAGAAATCACACTCAGGTCAGTAGATGGCGTAATTGTGCTTTATAAAATTGTATAACGTAGAGTCCTTGATTTCAGGAGCAGGCAAAGCCCTAGGAAAGTTAAGTTATAGAACGCCTCGATGATACACGTTTAACGTCGAAATAAAGTGATGAGACAAAAAAAAACAAAAAGAGAAATTTGTGATTTATAAATATATTTTCAGTTACACTACGTTCACTTTAAAATATCGCCATCATGAACAACGACATGTTTTTGTAGATAACTGTTTGATGTACATGCGTAATTACACGTATTACATCGAAACGGTTTCTCGCCGCTATGAACTAACAAATGTCTTTGTAGATGACTTTTCCTAGTAAATTTGTAATTACATATTTTACATTCAAAAGGTTTATCGCTACTATGAATGCGCATATGCGCATCTAAGCTACTTTTAACTGTACATTTGTAACTGCATACAATACATTGAAAAGGCTTTTCGCCACTATGAACGCGCATGTGTATTCTCAAACTACTTTTTACTGTACACTTATAATTGCATACGCTGCACTGAAAAGGCTTCTCGCCGCTGTGAACACGTATATGTGATCGTAAACTACTTTTTTCTGTACATTTGTAATAACATATGTTACATTGAAAAGGCTTTTCTCCAGTGTGAATCCGCATGTGTCTCTGTAATCTAATTTTTTCTGAACATGTGTAATTACATATCTTACAGTGAAAAGGTCTCTCTCCGGTATGAATACACATATGTCGCCTTAACTTACTCTTGACTCTACATTTATAACTACATATGTCACATTGAAAAGGTTTATCGTCACTATGAGCTTGAATATTATGTCTTTTTAAACTGCTTTCGCGTGCGCATTTGTAATCACACATATCACACCGAAACAATCTCTTAACACTATGAACGCGCATATGTGTTTCTAAATGGCTTTTCCGCGTAAATCTATAATTGCATATACTACATTGAAACGGTTTCTCTCCACTATGAACTAGCATATGTCTCTGTAAATTGCTTTTCTGGGCACATTTGTAATCACATACGGCACACTGAAAAGGCTTCTCACCACTATGAATACGCATGTGTGTCTCTAAACTGGTTTTCACTGTACATTTGTACTCGCAAACGTCACACTCAAAAGGTTTCTCGCCACTATGAACACGCATATGCGTTCGTAAATGGCTCTTTAATGTAAATTTGCTCTCGCATATATTGCATTGAAAAGGTTTCTCGCCAGTATGAACCCTCATATGTCCATCTAAATCTCCTTTTTGCCTACATTTATAACCGCATATACTGCACTCAAAAGGTTTGTCCCCGTTATGAATACGCATGTGTTTTTCTAAATTGCCTTTCTGTGTGCATTTGTAATCACATACGACACACCGAAAAGGTTTGTCACCGTTATGAACACGCATGTGTATTTTTAAGCGGCTCTTCACTGGGCATTTGTAATCGCAAATATCACACTGAAAAGGTTTAACACCACTACGAACGCGCATATGCGATCGTAAATGACTATTTAATGTAAATCTACTGGCACATATATCACACTGAAAAGGTCTCTCGCCACTATGAGATCTAGTATGTCCTTCTAAATCTCTTTTCTGTCTACATTTGTAGTCGCATATGTTGCAGTGGAGAGGTTTCTCGTCACTATGAATGCGCATATGTTTTTGTAAATTACCTTTCTGCGAGCATTTGTAATTACATGTGGTGCACTTAAAAGGTTTGTCGTCGTTATGAACTCGCATGTGTATTTCTAAGCGACTTTTTACTGGAGATTTGTAATCGCACACGTTACACTGAAAATTATTCTCGTCGTCATGGATTCCTATAAATATTTTCAAATTATTTTCGCAGATTAATTTGTCACATTCCAATATGCTGTTTTTGCCTAGCTCTGTTTCTTCTTGTATTACCTTATTAGGAAATTCCGCATTTGTATCTCCAGGAAAATCTTTTGTATCTACGAGAAACAGAATTTAATTATGGATACGAACATGTATGTAATACCTAGATGTTAATATTACCATCTAGAGAAGAAAGTTTTTCCTGGGACTCTTCGTTTCCGCTAACTTCGACTTTTAGTATCGTCTCCATTGCTGATTGTACTTTCTGTCTCCTACTACGATATTTACAAATACATAATTATAATAAATGTCACTGCTGCTGCTGTTACTAATAAATCTCTCTCAATAAAAAAAGTCGACTGTCAAAGAGCGCGTTCGCATTGTTGTTGCAAGGCATACCAGGGGGTACGTTCAGAATAAACCCAGAATGCTAGATTTACGTTAAAAATAATTTTTAACTTTCTTGATCAGAATAAACACCGTGTAAGCACTGCTTAAAATGACTTTTCAGCTTGCCGTTTAACAGTAAGTTCCAAATTATCCAACTTAAAACCACTTGAAACGATGCTCATGTAGTAACCTCTACTACCAATAAGTTAATAATAAAACACAACACTGATTCTAAACAATTTTATTCGTAATAGCTTCATCAATTAAAAATACCATCCGATACAATACAACAATAATAATAATCTAACCTAACTTACACACAATCTGGGACAACCATAAAAGAAGTGTTGCCACCCTAAAATTGCGGCGCGAGATTCAGATTTAGAAATGTTATCGCCTACACTAAATTTAGTATAGAATTTGTGTTAAAATATTTTTATAAGATTTTCACAGAATTCAGCATCGTGTCAGACGTATTTTGTAACAAGATTTTGTACAGAATTCTATAAAAACTTTTTAATACAAATCTTGTACTTTTAGCAGGGTGGAATGCGTCCCGCTGGTTTTGCTGGATAACCCCGACAAATACAAGACGCTTTAAACATGTGTAAAATGAAAACAAACTGATGCGTAAATGTATTGCAATAAAATAAAACTATCATTCAATGCATTCCTTTATGAAATTAACAATTAACCCTTAAGCTGACAAAGACAAGTGACGTCAATAAGCCAACTGTGTCGAAAGTCTAAAGCTTAGGAAACTACAGCAGGCTCGATTTTTTATTCAAAATAGTCTTTCCTGCAAGCGGTCTTGAGTACTGGTGGTTTTACGGGTATTGCAATTCTATAGACGTCCGTGTATCATTTAGGATACTGTTCTCAAAAGGATAAATTAAGCCTGGTATCTTCAAGAGTAACTAACGAAATGGAAGAAAAAAAATGGCTAAATGAAATACAATCGAACCTCGATAACTTGAACCTGAGATGTTGCCGAGAAATACGTAAACACAACATCAAGGATTTAGGTATGCTGTTTACGGTTTATTATTACTGCTGTATTGCAATTGCTTATTTTACCACGGCTTTGTTATGTAAGAAGTGCGTGTCCTTCACCTTTAGTAAGTTGGTGCCCAGTTTGGTTAGAACTCCGAAAACCCCACATAACAGTCTTCATATTTGATTTCAGGTTAAAGGAGTAGCCTATGCTTCCGAAAAACGTTTTTCTCTGTCATTAATACTATGCCAGATACTCCACAATTACAATCAATTTGACCAAACGCCAAATAAAACCTGAAAAAATAAACCTGACATCCTAATCTCAAAATTTAAAACGAGTTGTCAAGCCAAATCTAAGCGTGGGTTGTCTTTTGGGGGAAAGGATAGGGAATAATTTCGGGAGTTCAGGCATTCAGGCATTGTTGGTTTTTTAAATCCATTTCTTATATTGTTCTGATTCGAGCCATAAGGTAGAAAATCTTGTTTCGCTAAGACTTTTTATCTCCTTCTTGGGAGTTATGTAGCGCCCCTTAGAGCATTGACCTAAATTTCGAGGTCCGGCCCGACTGATGGGGACAAACTTGACACGGCCCAAAACAAGCCCGGTGACTTCTTGATCGGTCCGACAGACTTGAACAGCCCGAGAGGCCCGAAGTGTCGAGAAGTCTAAAAACCCAAAAGCTCCAATAGGCAGGAGGTCCGAACGAACCGACAGACCGAGAAATCCAAAAACTCCAACAGATATGTAGGGTCGTACGGGCCTGAGAGATCCAAACGGCCCGATAGATCCGAAGGGCCAAAAAGTTCAAAAGGCGCGACAGACTCGTATAGCCCAACAAAGCCGAAAGGCTGACAAGCTCCAACAGCTCGACAGGCCCTACAAGACCGAACGCCCCGAACACAAGTGTTTCAACCTGGACTGCGACTAGAAAACTTTGGTCCGTGCAGGCCTCCGGCGCTCCTGTTTATCGCTGCTACTAGTAGAATTCATTATTGACCAACACCATATATTTAACTGTATATGGAGTATTTGGCAAACACCACACTAAGCACTAGAACACTGAAAACTAAGATTAAACCGGTAACCGAATTAAACGAACATAAATACCCTAAGCACTTACGATTTGTACGTGTGTTGGGCTTGGATGCATTCTGTTTGACCAAGAAACCATATGTTAAAGTTAATTGAGGTACGCCTTATACAGTTGGCAATGTTCTCAGATGTGTTACGCTATCTGCATAATGAGAATAAAAACGGAAAATAAAGGTGTTGGGTTAATTAAATAAAATTTAGTAAGGAACTGAAAAAATCCTTTAATGATTGCATAAAACTTTAAAAAGTCCCGTTATCCCCTACTACCGCCATGTAGGTAAAATATCCCTTAATTAAGGGATAAATCCCTCAGGTTGGCAACACTGACTCGTAGGTATATCCACACATTCAATAAGAGTCAGATGGTCGTCTACCTATAACTCGAGATGTTCTTTTAAAATGCCCGCCACCTAATTCATAAAATGCGCGCGGTTAACTCTAAGAGCTGCTAATGTAAATACGCAGGAACAAAAAACGAGAACATTGGTGGTACAGGGAGTGAAATATCGGACTCTTACTTAATCTGTGGTATATCTGCACAGTCAAATGAAAATAGAAACTTCAATTAACTTCATTCACTTGCTTTTAACGTATCGGCATAGCCATGGTTTAACATATGGTTTCTTGCGCAAACAGAATTGTTGAGAATGTTTACTGTTTATTTAACTTCTAATAAAACTGTTCCCCCACGACCTTTCATCACTGTGTCAGAATTACGGGAGGTACAAAATAGACACGTTTCTTCAACCAAAAGAAGGGTATTGCTAATCATAATCAAGCTTTTACAAATTATGAAGCTAATATGGTTGAGATCCCTTAACATATAGGCAACCCATTCGACATGCTAACAATGGAGGAAAAATACTACGATATGTTACACCAGGGGAAATATACATTTATTAAAGAATGTTAAATATACAAAAGAAGCTAATTATTAAATTGTTCTAAGATGAAATTTCGAATGTAGTATGGTATTAACCCTATCCAGTAAATTTTTGCTTATTTCGGAAATTTCTTATGTAAGACTATGATATTTTTACATATCCAGCAAGAGGAGAAAATTCTCTATTTAATAAATAGAAAATGTATCATGCCTTTAAAAAAAAGTTGACTGCTGCTCCCTAGCTGGAAAACACAACATTTATCTATTTATTATCCAGGGTGTTTTGCTCTATCATGGATAGTAACAAAGATACAGGCTTGGCCGTGTTTGACCAAACATACTGTATTGATAATTTATATCCCTCTTTAACGTTGCATCCATCACGGATTTGAAAAACAATAAAAACAATTCCGACTGAACGACTTATACCTAACCTCAAATACAAACGGCAGCAAAATACGAAAGCGCTTGCGTGAAATGCCGGTAGCACACGAATCACTGTTAGTTGCTGCCAACCGTTCACGAACTTTATGGTTCAAATGCTACCATACCAAAAACTGGACCGCTGCGCCCAATCCATCGTCGAGAGTATCAGTTATTCGAACATGCTGGATTAAATTAGCTGTTAAAAATCTTTTGTGTTATGTAATTTATAAATTATATTTTAATCAAATTAATTGCTACAAATTTCTATTTTATATCGTATTATTGTTAATATAATATTTACAAAGATATGTAAAAAGCAAAATGCTAAATAAAAATTAGAGCAATTGAATTAACAAAATGCAATTCTTGTATTATATTTTTTAAAGTAAGATTAATGTTTGTAACGCTTCAGGGAATTCTCGTTTCTGTAATTGAATTTAAAATTTGAAATTGAGGTACTGTAATACTACACACATTTGGCATTACACATAATTTGACTATCATTACAGCAGTTAAGGTATGTTAAGTTTTTAAATGCTAAATTCATGTATTTTCAAACCTTATTACCATGGTATACTTTTCAAAAAAGATTCACAAAAATCCAATTCAAAGTGCAAACCAGACAAATCTTGTCTTGTTCATCTTTTAGCCATCTATCTTCAGGCACTAAACTTGATATGCTTCTTATCATACTAAAATACAGTTTTTCATTTCTGTTTGGTTTTCTACCTGCGTTTGTACATTAATAGTAATATTACACCTAAATGCTTTCTCTCTGTTATCAACATACATATGTCTTTCTTTCTGTACGTCTATAATTACATATTACAAATATTACAGTCAAAACTCTGCTTCTCCATATGAACACGCGTATGTCTTTGCAAGTCTCTTTTTTGCGTACATCTATAATCACATATATTGCACGCGAACGGTTTCTCACCGCTATGAATCATCATATGCCGTCGTAACCTTTTTCTCTCCCTGCATCTGTAATCACATATGTCACACTCAAAAGGCTTTTCGCCACTATGAATCCACATATGTCTATCTAAGTGAGTCTTTTGTCTACATTTGTAATCACACATGTTACACTCGAACGGTTTCTCATCGTTATGAACTAAACCATGTCGTTTTAAACTCTTTTTCTCCGTACATCTATATTCACAGATATCGCACTTAAAGGGCTTCTCGCCATTGTGTACACGCATATGCCTCTGCAAGTTAGGTTTCTGTGAACACTTGAAATCACATATACTGCACTCGAACGGCTTCTCACCACTATGAACAAAGACATGTCGTTGTAGAGTCTTTTTCTCCGCACATCTGTAATCGCATATGTCACACTTAAAAGGCCTTTCGCCACTATGAACTCGCAGATGCCTTTCTAAGTTTGTTTTTTGTGAACATTTGTACTCGCACATATTACATTGAAAACGCTTCTCGGTACAACGAACTCGCTTAGGCCTTTTTAAATTACTTCTCTTTGTGCATTTTTTCTTGTTGGTATCTTCTTCCGTATGTGCTGTCAAATTCCCACTACACGTACTATCATAATGGAACGTGTTATCTTGTTCTAATTTGATATCAGCATCTCCTGGAATATCTTTTACATCTAGAAGAAAAGAAATTGATTGCAAATGTAGAAATAGTGGTGTATGTAAAAATATGTATCGTTACCATCTGGCAAAAAAAGATTCTCCTGTTTGATGAAAGGTAAATATTCCGGTTTGTACTCTTCATCGGCTTCGGTTTTTATTAGTGGCGTCTTCGTCTCCATTGTTAATTTTACTAGAAAATTTACGAACGTAATCAAATCATGATATTCCCACAGCCTACTACACAGAACAGTTTACTAATAACATAACAACTCTCACTTGTTAAATGTGTCAACTGGCTACATAATAATGTCAAATAAGTAAAAAGCAAAGATTAAGGGCTGCCTCCGTTACCGGCACCGAAGAAATAGACTGTTTTCAGGTCGAGTTTACATTTTGATCGTTCATCTTTTATTATTACAGTTCATCTGTTTTTTTTAATACCTGTCAATGTCAAAATTTCTTAATTTATGTTAACTAGAAATAGAATTTTCTTTTTTAGAATATAACAATAAGAATAACCGAGCAATTGCATATTTTACCCACGGTTGCCTCATAAGCCGTCAGGGGTCCGTTCAGAAATAAAAAAAACATTAGAGCGTTTATCCACAAAGATTAATCGAAGTAGAGTAATTCGTAAGCGCTCCAATTGTATAATTTTCTGAACGCTTAGGACTGTCTGACACGGTGTTAAATTTGACGTCAAAATTGACTACAATTTTGTCATTGAAATTTGACATCGTTGCATACAGCACATTTAATGTCAAAACTGCATTTAAAAATTCGACAAGGGAATATTTCGAACATGTTTTAAAAATCGTGTTAATTCTGCGTGTAAAAAACATGTTCTAAATATTCCCTTGTCAAATTTTTAAATGCAGTTTTGACGTTAAATGTGCTGTATGCAACGATGTCAGATTTCAATCACGAAATTGTAGTTAATTTTGACGTCAAATCTCATACCGTGTCAGGCGGCCCTTAGAACGAGCAGACCTGTAAACCCAGAAATCGTAAACAAATTCACAATCTATTGTAACGTTTTAATAAAACGTTTATTTATGTTTATTTTTATTTCACTAAATTTATATCACTGATTATAAATTTATCTCTGTTCGTTACTACATCTACTAGACGTTGACTCGAGCTTATTTACTGGGTAACCGCTCTCTCCATTCCCACCTTTATATATCTTCTGCTTGTTTCTCTCGATGAACCTAGAAGTTTCGCGCCTTTTGTCGCATAATCAACGGTCGTAACGCCTAGAAAGTTCGAGCTTCTCTGGTACATTCGATGCAGTTAGTGGTGGCGCGTTACACTATGTTTACGTATAACTCGTCATCAACGATAAATTTGTGAATGTTTGCGTCCAAATGCAAAAAACATTCATGTTGTTCAAAGTCTTCACAATAATTATTTATAAACCATTTATAAATATATGAATTTACTTATAAAGATATTATTAAAACGTAATAGGTATAATAACTTACATTTTCTTTTTCCATTATACCTATAATTTATAATCGAATAAATTGGTTAAATACAAACATAAAAAAGCAAAAAATTCCGCAGAATTCCACAGAGATTTTGGTATTATTTTAACAAATTCTATATAAAGTCAAGACTCAAGATGTAATCAGCTGCCAACGTCTACTTGCTGTTTGCCGGCAACAGACCGTCCTGCTGGTACCGGTAATGGAGACAGTTCCTTTTCATGATTATTTGACATTGACAATTAACACATTTTGGCAAATTGAAGAGAGTTGTTGTTTCATCTACACTAATTCAGATTTGGTTTAGTGTTCACTTTAATATGTAAATAGAGAAAACCTCATGGTTACATTCATAAACTATCATTTGTGTACTTTCTAGCAGTTGGTAAAATTAGCAACTGAAATGGAAACATTACTAGTAAAAACCGAGGCTAGTGAAGAGTTTGAAGCAGAATACTTATCTTTCATCAAACAGGAAACTCCTTTTTTCCCAGATGGTAACGTATCTTTTTACGTTCACTACTTTTGTGTATTTCCAATTAATTCTCTTTTCTCTAGATCCAAATGATAGTCTAGAAGAAACAGATAATAAACTTCCAAATATAATAAAAAGAGAAACAGATATAAGTATCAAACCAGAGAAAAATAACACAGTTGAACATGTTACGTGTAGTCCTGAACTTGTGTGTGAAAGTCGTTTGACAGAACTTATTGAAATAAATAGCAACAAGAAGAAAAGCACATATTTGGAATGTAACGTATGTGATTACAAATGTTCAAGGAAATCAAACATGGACAGACATATGCGGGTACATAGTGGCGAGAGACCTTTTAAGTGTGATAAATGCGATTACAAATCTGCAGAAAAGAAGAGCTTACAACGACATGCTTTGGTCCATAGTGGCGAGAAACCGTTCGAGTGTAACATGTGTGACTACAAATGTAGGCAGATAGGCAGCTTACAAAGACATTTACGCGTCCATAGTGGCGAGAAGCCTTTTACGTGTGACGTATGCGATTATAGAGTCACAGAGAAAAAGGATTTACGGCGACATCTCTTGGTTCATAGTGGCGAGAAACCGTTCCATTGTAATGTATGCGAATACAAATGTTCACGGAAAACCAACTTGCAAAGGCATATGCACGTTCATAGCGTTGAAAGGCCTTTTAAGTGTGACGTGTGTGATTACAGATTCATGGAGAAAAAGAGTTTGCATGCACATGCTTCGGTTCATAAGGACGAAAAGCCGTTCGTGTGCAGTATGTGTGATTACAAATGTAGTAGAAAAAGTCTGTTGGAGAGACATATGTGGACTCATAGTGGGGAGAAACCTTTTCAATGTGATGTATGCGATTACAGATGTATGGATAGAAAGAGGTTAGAACGGCATGCTCTAGTTCATAGCGGCGAGTGTAATAGTAATGATTGCATAGAAAACCAACTCGCAAAGACGTAACGGCTGTCAATAGGTGGTACAAGTCTGGTCGCTTGATTTAGCAGTTTCAAATTGTTAATTTTATTAGTAAATACCAAGAGATTGTGGATGCCCAAAAGAAGTAAACAAGAAATCATCTGGGTTTTGATGTTCGAATTGTATTTAGTTATTCACACTTATGGAAGTTTTTTGAAAAATATACCGAAGAAAAAGATCTTCCAAGATGCGAAAAATTAGTTTATCATAGAGATATTTTTCAGTAATTTGTTTTATGTAACATCTTTCCGAGTTTATTAATTAATAAAGATTTGTGCACAATAAAAAAGATGTCTACATAGTTGAAATAACTATAACTATCTACCAATTGTCATTTGTTCTTTACATGGCATACTATATCATGTAAGAACTGCTATGTAACACTTAATATTAAAGATATGGAAGCATCTCCTTTTCCCCCAGGAGTTTCATTAAAAAAACAGTAACATATTAATGAAAATCAAACAACTTCCGCTCGGTTTGTGTAGTCTATCTTGAAATGGCTTTCATTGAAGTTAGTAGGGTGCTCCTAATTATGTTTTTAGAAATAAATACAGTAAATTATACAGTTTACTTATTTTTTTTTATTATTTGCTAGAAAAATAATCCTGTATTTTTTAATTTTTAATAAACTCAACCATCTCGTAACAAAAATTCAGTTTTATTAATCTGAAAACGAACAGAAACCACTTGGGTAGCATGACATATTAGTAGGGGAGGTAGCAATGTCAAAACCTACAGAGTTTTGTCATGGAAAATTTAAACTCCTCCATATTATAAGACTGATCTGTCATTTGCAACACAGTCTGGCTGGCGAGCTCTGTTGTGAGTCTAATAAGGGGTAGGTGCCGTAATCTTCCCTAAAATAGGTTTTTCATGCATCGTTTGAAGTATCTTCGGAACGGACTGTCCAATCGAGATGCGACTTACAGTATGTTAACTAGTTGATCCTAGGCTATTACCATTCGATAATATTCAATAAAGTCTCATATGGAGGTTCTGAAAAGTATCAGAACTTCCATCTTTAAAATGTGATACTTTGCGTAGGTGTCTACTAAACATTTTTGTAGGGTGGATAGTTCTAATTTAAAAATCGTAACAATTTTCTACAATTTCAAAGAAAAGAATGTGAATATTTAGTTCCTTAATAATTTTAAAATTACCAACCTAACTAAGGCAGAACGAATTACATTTTCTTATATCTATCAGTTTGATTTCAGAATACCTACATAAAAGTCTTCTATCGGTCCATAAAATGGAACAAATCAGATGCAATTTAAATCTTCAAAAGAACACGTCCGCTAATAATGATAGTAGCTCTTATCATCTACATGACATTACAACTACCTTTGTTTTCATCATCAGTCAATTTCGGCGAACCACAAAATAAGTTTAGTATGTATCTTAAAAAAGAAAACCGAAGCTTATTTTGCAACACTACCTAGTAATGTACGAGAAGATTATGCGTTGTTAGTGGTAAGCTACATATAAATAGTTTTAATAAATACTTATTTAATCAAATGTTTTAAAGCCTGATTTAATACGAAAATATGGTTATCCTTGTGAAAACCACCCGGTAGTAACTCCAGATGGATATATTTTAGAGATGCATAGAATACCTCATAGTAAAAAAAGTTTTCCAGACAAAAGATCAGTTATTTATTTACAACATGGTATACTTGCATCTTCTGCTGACTGGGTTTTACCTGGTCCACGGAAAGGTTTCGGTACGCTAACTATGAACCATAAACAATTATTTTATAAAATTTATTCTTCGCAGCTTATATCCTAGCCGATTTTGGTTATGATGTTTTGATGTCAAACGTACGAGGCACAAGATATTCACGTAAACATACTTATTTAGACCTCGAAAGACATTCTTTGGAATTTTGGGATTTTAGTTGGCACCAAACAGGTGTTATTCACATACCAACAATGATCGACTACATTATAAATAAAACAAATGAAAATAAACTGTCTTATATTGGACATTCACAGTGAGCAACTGTTTTTTATGTTGTGTTCAGAAAAAACTCAATATAAGGACAAAATCAAAGCGATGTTTAGTTTGGCGCCTATTGCTTTCTTAAAACATATGATTAGCCCTCTCTTACTAGTTGTTTCTGAATTTAGAACTGGAATATTGGTTAGTGTTGTGACGCGGCCGAGTGTTTAGATATTATTTATGTTTTCTTTTGATTGGCCCGCGTCTCCATTCGTTATTTCTATGCATCTTTAATAACAAGACTCGAATTATAACATATTTATTGAACATTTAACACAACATAATAACTAACAACTAGAGATGGGTCGTTCATGAATGAGTCGTTCACAATGAACGACTCACTTAAATGAGCGGTAAACATACGACTCTTTTCGATTGAACGGTTCGTTCATTTGTTTATTCAGTTCAGTAGCACATAAGTGCATTTAAAGTTCGTACTGACTCTACTGAGGAGTGGGGAATGAACGAACGAAGAAACAGTGAGCTGAATATGTATTTGAACTTACACAGTTCAATGCAAGAAAGTGACGATTCTCTTTTGAACGAGATAGTGCATACATGCTCGGAAAGTAGAAAAGCATGTTGGATTTCCAAGAGCAATACAAGTTTAGTGTATTTATTAATGATTATCGAAGTATAATATTTTCTAAGGATTATTAAATAAATAAAACACTTCATTTCTATTTTCTAAGGAGTAGAAAAATCTAATAGAGTAGAAATCTTGAGAATTGACTAAACATTATTCAATAATTTAGGTGAGAATGATATCGCACCTATCGTACATTTCTGCGTGCGTGCTTACACAATCAGTTCAAATGAACGACTCAATGTGAACGACTCTTTAAAATGAGTTGAACGAATTGAACTGGCACGGTAAAAAGAGTCGTATGTCCCATGACTACTAACAACTAACTTAAATTTAAGTACATAACCTCACCGCGCTCGAACCCGTATTATCCCCCTACTACTTGTCTGTCGCGCACTCACGAACAGTGCCGTAGAAAGCGCAGTGGCGTCGTAACCTTATAATTCACAACAGTTAGTATTACATATTAAGGGTTTATCTTTACTAATAGTCTTTCTTTATGTAATAGGCACTCTACAATGTCCTTAATACGTATGAATTTCTTCCACGAAATGAATTTTTAGCCCAGCTAGGCGACACATTATGCAACGATAATTCTAGATTTCAAATTCTCTGCACAAACACCCTTTTTGCTATTTGTGGCTTTAATGAGAAACAAATGAATTCAAGTTTATTGCCTATAATAATGGGTCATACTCCATCTGGAGCATCAACTAAACAAATTTATCATTGCGCACCAGGAGTTAAATCAGGTAACGGAACTTTTCGGGATTCTATATGTTTTCTTTTTTCGATAAAATTTAATTTTAGGAAAATTTCAAAGATGGGATTACGGATGGGTCTCTAACTTAGATTGCTATGGAGACACATCTCCTCCTAATTATAACCTTAGAAGTATATACGCGCCAGTTTACTTATTTTACAGTAAAATGATTGGTTGGTGCATTAATCGTTGTACAGAAATTTTGTTAGCGTATTTTAATAAAGAATAAAAAGTGGCAATGGAAAAGTGGTTTTAGTTTTCTAATATTTCTTCAAATAAATGGAAAAAAATAAAAACAAAAATCTACTTTTTTAAAATATCGCAGAATCTATCCCAGATATCTAAGTTTTGCAAACGCCAACAAAAAGGTCCTACAAATAGCCAACTTTCATCCCATTTAACCGATCCTGTATCTCTTACCGTTTCCAAGATTCCCATGCTGTGCATCCTTATCTTGGACACACTGTACATTCAGACTATGTACACATCTACAATAATGCGTTTAAAACGCCAGAAGGATTTTATATTTCTCGGCTAGATTTCAATTGAGCGACACGTTTTCTATCTTCACCTTTGAAGTCATTGCAATATTACAAGCAATTAATTATTGTACGAACCATGATGTGAATAACGCTTTTATCTTATCCGATTTGTTATCGGTACTTAAAGCCCTTGAACATTTTATAGCTTGAACTATCAAACGTGTCCAGTTCCTTATCAAATTAAGCATATTTATCATAAATTGCAATTAAAAAACAAATGCATCGCCTTTATAGGAGTTAAAGCTCATACCGGTATAAAGCATAATAAATAGCAAAACAAGCATCCTACATCAAGACTAATTCTCCATGTAGAATAGGTATTTTGGATACCTAAAGTTAGAATTAGAGAAAAGTGGCAAGAACGATTGAGACATCACAGTACAAGATCTAACCCTTTCGCTTATTTGTTCCAAAATACCCCAAAAGTATTGGCATGACTCTATAAAAGCGTCTAGAAGATATATAACTAAATTAATCAGGCTTAAGTTTGGACATGCCAATTAGTCAACTCCTCCCAAAAGATTTAATATTGTGTCCAGACCGACCTGTTTTAATTGCACGAAATATTCAAATACATTAACTGAGAATGTAATATGTCCGCTCCTTTCAATCTGTTTCATATCTTAACTCTACAAAGTAATTTAGTAATAAATTGCTTCGTGTCGTATTTGCGCAATAACAACATTAAGCTACAGACCTACCTGTTTGCTACAAAATGTTCTCATCGGCCCAAAACAAGAAGATATGTGACCTTGTTTTAATCCTTTTTGTGGTTTTCATAAACAATCCCAAGGTTAAGCTAATTAAATAGATTACATCATATGTATATTGGCCAATTGAAGCCGAATAACTTTGAGTGGTTACTTGTAATCACAAAATAAAACTGAATAGATGATGTTGAAATTAAAATAAATTTTCTTCACTAACCCGAAAAGGTACAAAGCTGAACATCGCACGTAGAATAAAATGCATCGATATAAAATCAGGAGATAAACAAAGGAACAGAAAAGACTTACCTGTTTGTTCTATATCCAAACTGTCGAACTTGCTGGCAACCTCACTAATCACAGCACTGTTTTTTAGGTTTTTAAAGTTTATTTTGCCCGACAAAAACCGATTTTGTTATTATTAGTTACAGTCGATTTTAAGCAAATATTCTATTTGGGAACGCGTTTGGGTTTTACACTTCACAGTTCCTGAATAATTTTAAAATTATAAATATTGCAAAAAGACAGTCGTATTGCTCTAATAATATTTTTCATTGTGCTGGCTACAGTTCTAAAAAGTATCAGTACTCTATTAGTTTCTTACTGCACTTTCTAATAACTAAATATCTAAACTAAAAAGACTAAAATTTACATAATTTAATTTATTTCTGAATGTATCGTGTTTAAAATATGCACGGAGGAAATACTATTTAGTAGATTTAGCTGCTGTAGCACCCTGTATATAGTAATACATACTATTTTTACTTAGCCGTTTGAATTCTGTTATTTTTGACCTGTTCGGTGACCTTGGCAGAGCTTGCGCACTACGATGGAGTGGCAAAACAGCTAACTTCAAGTAATAATTGTGAAGGAACAAACATACGTTGAATAAATCAAGCGTTTAAATTGTTATCACTAATAATTAGTAATTAGTAAGCATAAACAAAAAAACAAGACAATCCCAGGACCCTATCAATGTTTCACTGAGCTGTCCGCTAACTACCTAATAAAAGAAAACTACGGAGATATAATATTCTGAAAAAAATCTTGCGTAATTTTAAATTTGCAGAAATTATTACGAAAGACAGTTCCAGTGCTCTATTAATAATTTTCACTGTGCTGTCTAGTTTTTGTACTTTTTCTTTTCAAAGCAAAACTCGCAATTTTATAATACGCCGAAAAGATGCCTGCTACATAAACCAAGATTCATTAACTTTGCAATTTAAATCTGTAGTATGTGCCATAAGAAATTTAGTACACACATAGCAGATAATATAAACCGCAAAAAATACTATAAAGTAAAACTAGCTGTTGTCGCACCCTGTATATAGGTTTTGACCTTTGGCATCTTTGACCCAGTCAATGACCTTTCCAGCGATTGCGTACTAAGTAGAATTAAAACGAATTTTAAATAATAATTTTGAAACTTTAACAATCATTTGCATCTTAAATCGTGTTTTAGAGAGACGTTTCTCTAATTTCTAAAATTTAAATTATTAGGAATAATAAATTGCAACTACTGCCTTGTTTAAACGGTGATGCCGGTTCGTTGTTTTGGATTTTATGAAACAATCATTGCACTCTTATTTACACAGCTAACACGACACTGTATAGTTTTGAAAAGTATTTGCCCGAAAAACACAGTTTTATTAATTAGTTTCACACTAAACTTTAAAACAAATTCGATCTGATTTGTACCGTGTATGCGTTTTTCTTTCAAATCGACCCGTCTTGTAGAACTAAACATGGCGCGTGGTCGCTAAAACTAATGAGGGCGCTTTCGTAGCAAAAAGTGAAACGTAAGAAAAAGCAAACATATGATTTTTAAGCGGTAAAAATGTTAAATTTAAAAATGTCTTCTTCTCAGATAAAATTAAATAATATCGTTGTTTTTTTTTAAGACTCAGACTATAACTTCTTTAACTAGGCAGAATTATAGTTAATTAAAATGAAGTAACATAAAGAATTTGCAGTTTCTAGGTCTCAGCTGATCGCATGACTTTAGGACTGTAAATTTAGAAACTTCATTATGATTTTGATTAGAAAACTGACATATGAGTAGCATAACCTAACTAATATACTATAATATTTATTAAATGTTAAAAGAAAAATCTCAAATGAGTGTGACTAAAGAATCTAATGATTACCACTAATTACCAAAAATTGAGAATATAGTGCAGTAATAGAAACTTCCTGATATTTTGAATCAAATCAAATGTATTTAAAATGCTCCTTGCAATATAATCTTTGTAATACTATAAGATTAGGAATTACTAAGCATAAATATAACAAAAATCAACTTTGTTGCTTTCCCACGTGTTTTATTCTATTATTTTTATTAGTAATCTACACTACGTATGTTTTGAGAATTCGTGTGTGTCAGCAGGTGTGTTGTAAGATTATAAAAAAGTTACATGCAAATGTAAACAATTATGAGAACATCAATTACCTTGCATTTTCAGCAGTTGATAAGTAAAATATCTTTTTATCTTCTTCCAGCAATAACTAAACAATAAACTACGTCTGTTAGTGAACAGTATAATGGCAATGGAATTATGCAGAATTAAAAAGAGACTTCTGTCCAATACCCACAATGGTGAAAAATCTTCTCAGGTAATGAATGTGTACCTATAGAAATGTCTTATATTTTATATCATTTCTCTGATATTATAAGCACATACATTATACAATAAATATCAATTAGAAATAATAGATCAATATATTCGAGTTACCAGCAGTTTCTAAAAGATTAATACTTAGAGACTTGTCTTAAATGCTTGGAAAGCTGATCTGCTTAGCTTTAGATAATAATTATAATTTATCTTTTTTGTACACTCCAAAACATAACTTACTTAATATTAAAAACATGACAGACAAATAAATTATGTCATCAGGGCACAATGGCAAGATAGGATTCAGATAAATCCGGTCTACCATTCAAACCCTTCTTGTTTATATAGAGAGAAGTAGTAATAATTAGTGCTTAATAATTACAAACTTGAATTAGGAAAAAGCAAGAAAAACAAGTCTGCAATGATGTGGCAATTTAAATAATAATAATAATTGAGTTATATATTCATTATTAGATAAGTTACTTGCATGTGTAGCTTTAAATTGCCATGATAATAACGTGTCACGCTTTTTACATGAAACACTTGATAAGTCTTTAAATGCTTCACATAAATTATTGTACAGTGTATAAATTTGAAAAAATAAAAGATCTCTCAAACAGAGAGTTTCGGTCATGTGGGGGAGATATCCAGAGATATTATGTGCGTTTGTTCTGAAGGTAATTTTATTTTTTTGTTTAAATTATGCAGCATCGACTGCTATGGTCATTAGATGCACATATAGGTGGCGGGCAGGTAGATCATGTCACAAGTATATACAAAATATCACAGGCTATGTACTACAATAAAAAGTTCTGTAATGAGCGAGAAAATTATCGCAAGCAACGGAGGAAAATCAGGTACTTAAGATGATAGACTGTTATAATCAAGACATAACAGATAAATTCACATCTTTTCTCAATGACTTTAAAACCATATTTAGTCAACTACTTAATCAAAACGGCATTATCATAACCATGCTGGCTACTGTCATAAATAAACTGACGCAATAATGGTTTCTTAATTGAGAATAGCAACCTGGAATGCCAACGGGGTAATTTTTTCTTTTCCCTTGGTCCTCACTTTTTAGTAGCTAGAGACAGGAACGCCAAACACACGGCCTGGGGATCCACACTGATTAACCCAAAGGGTAAAAATCTAGTAAAGGTCATACTCAACAACAATCTAAGTTCTCTCTCAACCGGAGAACCACCATACTGGCCAACCGATCGGAACAAACTTCCTGACCTCCTAGTAGGTAACTAAAAGAATATCTGACATATACAGTACAATTGAGTCCAATCTTGATCTAAGTTCTGATATAGTCCTATTATAATAACCTTGAGTACTAGTGTCACTTGGAGAACACCACAACTCCGTCTATGCACCAAAAAAACCAAACGAGAATACTTCCAAGACGTTATCACTGAAACTACCAGATTAAATGTTCCACTAGATACAAACCAGCAAATTAAGGACGCAGTTGATTATCTAACAACACTTATCCAAAATGTGTCGTGGGAAGCAACACCACGCAAACGGAAAACAGTGTAAGATCACCACAATTTACATCAAAGAACTTGCTGTTGAAAAACGTAGAGCTCGTCGCAGAAGGCAAAATACGAGAAACGCTGTAGATAAGGTTCACCTAAATCGTTTGAATCGCAACTTACATACAGCCATACTCCAAGCTAAAAATTAAACATTTAAAACCTACATCACTAATCTCTCTTCAGATGATCACTCGTTATTACTCCTACATAAAAGACAATCGTGGGATAAAACCTTCATAAATCTACTTACGAGAGACGTGGATGTTTTATTTAGTGCATTAACTTCTACCTCGTCGAAGAAGCTATTTGCGTCCGTGTCCCTTTCCAACACTAGTCGTGAACGAAAGATGAATTGCTGCTGTCTGCGTTATTGCTGGCATATAAAAGACATTCGTGGGATAACACCTTCACTAATCTCGTTCTGATAGAGACGTGGATGTTTTATTTACTGCATTAACTTCGACCTCATCGAAGAAGCCATTTGCGTTCATATCCTTTTCCAAAACTAGTCGGGAACGAAAGATGAAGTGCTATTGAATACATGATTGTTCATAGACTAAAGGAATTCGCGTGATTATCCTTTCATAGATGTCGTTATGGTAGACGTGCAACTTTAGTTTAGCGCGTTAACTTGGACCTCGTTGAATATGGTGCGCTTTGCCCAGCATGATCACAAATACTAATATGCGTAATAAAAAAGTGTTTAATATAGACGTGTCTGTCAAAATGAAAAGTTAAATTAAAGAGAATTTATTTGGATGCCTCGTGAAGTTCTAGCCTAGAGGACTATGTGTATAGTTATATTTAATTCAGTTACTAATAATGTCAAACATTAGGCGCTAAAAAAATATAGACGTCCCACGTGTCCCCAAACGAAACTTGTACTACTTGAAAGTACATATATGTGTGAGCAATTTAGTATGTAATTCATTTGGGGACACCTGGGACAACACCTTGAAAGAAGCGTGGCCGAGATCTGACTTCTTACCGGATAGCGTCCTTTGGAAACATCCAACACAATTTCTTCCTCACTTTTTCTTATTGTTGTTAGATTTCTGTACAATAATTTTGAAGATTCTATATATCTGAGTTCATCTGAGGTATATGTTTGTACAGATTTGTATAAATTAACATGTGGACAAATTTTATTTTCATTTAATAAGCGATCATTAAAATTTCAGTTCCCAGTAGGCTGTGAAATTTTCCCGTAGGGCGTTACTTAGACACAACGCAAATCAATACATAACCTTAAACTGATGATTTTGCCTTATTTCTAATGCAAACTGTCAATTTGACAGATAATTTTACGGAATAAGCTAAGATATGATTTTTTCTTTCATGGCCCCCTGGGAACTGAAATTTTAATGATCAAATGTTACAAATGTTGCTCTGTAAAGGCTATTATTTGTGTTTCCAAGGGTTTTTGCTCCTATGAACACTCATATGTACTTCTAAACTACTCCTCTGTAATCACAAATATTGCACTGAAAGGATCTTTCCATACTATGTACACTCATATGTTCTTTTAAATTACTTTTCCTTATCCACTTGTAGTTACAGATGCTGCATGCAAATGGTTTCTCCCCAGTATGCACACTCCTTTCCCAAATCTCCAAAGATCATGGGTTGGTTCACTGCATATCCAGCGATTTAAGAATGTTTCCAGGAATTGCAGATATGATAGATATGAAAGACTAAACAAACTTGAAAACCAAGACCCACATACTAGTAATAGGTTATCTGGTTGTAAGATCGAAGATTGTTATTCTATTTGGCAACGAAAAAGTATTTCTACAGTAAATCGACGTATAAAGATTTATGGACAACACTGCTGCAACTGAGAAGAAATAGAGAAAAGCAGCGAGATTAGCAATGCCAATGTTTAGATTGGAGAATTTCGTTTTTACAGATTGTATTTTTCTTTTTTGCCTTTGTCAACACCCATGATTCACATTCAAAGGTACAGATTATGGCATTAAAGATATTTATTTTTGTGTTTAACCTCTTTTTTGTTTATGATTGTCTAATATCCACTTCTAAAGTATTTAAAACTTATCACTTGCTCTGTATTTACCGTTACTTTGGTTTTATCTTCATTTAGTGTCATTCCATACTCTTCTAGTGCTACTTTCCAGATCTCCCTGTAAATCATTTTCACTTTCTGGTATTTACATCTTGTATATCTATTGTAGGTATTTAGGTCTCTATATTCTGTGTTATGCAGTTCTTTTGACCTTTAATGAATGTTTCTCTACTGTGTCATCCATAAAGATTACAAATAATAAAGGGCTTAGTTCACCTTCCTACCTTACTCTCTTTTGTCATGAACGCTTCAGATATTCTGTTCTGACTGATGATCCAGCTACTGTTATTTTGTGTATATTCTTGGCTATTTTTTTATTCTGTTCTCTAAGACTTTCCGAAGCTTTTCCTTTTCTAAATCTATAAAATCCATTTAATATTTTTTTCTTTGCTGCAATAATTTTTCTGTAATTTGTTTCATTGTAAATATGTGATTTTGTAATATGTTCCTTGCTTTTCCAAAACCACTTAGTGTTCATTCTGGTATTCTCTCTATTGTTAATTTAATTATTCTATTTTCACTACCATGCTTAACAGTGTTATTCCTCTGTAGTTTTCTACATTTATGCCTATCTATTATTAATATTATTAGCAAGTCCTCAAGTATTTTTGTTCTTCCATCCACACTCTGTTGCATATCTCTAGATGTATTTCTATCACTTTTTGTCTAATATTTTTAAACATTTACAAAGTTAATTTGTCTTTTATAATCTTTTTATTCTTTTAGTGTTATTTGCTTTTCATTCTGGTCTTTTCTAATATTCGTTAACTTTTTATTGCTTTAAATTTTTCACAACTGTCTTTGAGTTCTATCAGACTCATTTCGTTTCTCATTTTTCCTAGAACTTCTTATTTTCACTTTTACTTCCAAACAGTTTCCTACAGGAAGTTTTGTAATATTTCTTCCTATTCTGTAGAACAAGTTTCCAATCCCTAAATTAAATATTATTCCTTCTGTTTACTCTTTCCATTTTTGTTTGGTTTTTTTATTAGTCCCTTTAATGCTGATCCTGCTTTTTATTACTTTCAGTTATCGCTTCCAAAGATTTCTACTTGGTGCCTACTTCCGACATTGAAAATACTTCAGTAATGAGTAACTTAAATCAGTTAGTATGTCAATATCATGCAGCCCATAATTAAGCGTTTACAGCTGTTTTATTTCCAAATTTGATAAAGGTTATCCCGACTATTGCAGAATAATATTTCAGTAATTATCATGAGTTGCACAGTGTATCTTGTAAACAGACAAACTAAATAGAACAAAACATTTATTTATAAAAATATCAACAAAGCAGTTTACATCAAACATCTTGCATCAAATTTACACTAGGAAACTTAATAAATATTTCAAAACATTTTGGAGCCTGTAATTTACAGAGTATAATAGTGTGTTAGAATTACACACATCGACTTCCTTCAACTGGCCCATCTACATTATTCTAAGATCATTGCAATACCACTTAATGTTTCAACCAAAGTTCTTTGGTACTATGGAGAAGCTTATATGCATTTCTAATAAATTTAATTGGTCTGTGTCAAATCTATAATTACAAATTTCGCACTGTAAAAGGTTTTTTGCCACTATATGCACCTTTATATGTCATTTTAAACTAGTTTATTCTACGCATTTATAATCGCAAACGTTGCACATATGCCTCTTTAAACACCGTTTCATTAAACATCTGTAATTATAAATGGCGCACTGGAATGGTTTTTCACCACTATGCACAGTCATACATGTTCCTAAACCACTCTTCGCAGCAAATTCGTAGTTAAAAATGTTTCACTGGAAACGTTTTTTGCCATTATGTGCACTGATGTTTTGTTTTTAAATAACTTTTTCTTTTAAACTGCTGTTGTTTCCATTTATAACTATATGTACTGGAATGTCTTCTTTGTTTTCAGTTGCATTTTTTTGTTCTTGCTATTTTGTTGAAGGTTTACAGTATGTACCATCAGAAACATCTGTTATACCTATTAATAGAAACTTTTAATTACATACTTGAGGAAAAACAGTGTTACATATTGTTACCATATGCTGCAAAAAGCTTCTCCTGGTTGGTAAAAGACAAATATGCAGTGCTATACTCTCATATATTCTTCATTAGCCTTGATTTTAAATATGAACATTGGATTCAATTACTTTATTTTCTGTAAAGACTGATAGATTGTAATGTCGTCTTTGGTGGCGGGCAATCTCACAACCAACAATATACTATGTCAAGGTTCAGTATGATTGGCCCAGCTTTTTCTGCGAGAATAAGAATTTGCTTATCCATTTCAAAAGCATCACGAATGTTGTAATAGTCATCATGAAAAGAAGTTGTTGAGGAAATTCGTGCCAAGGCTTACCAAGATGTGCTCCTTACCAACATTGAAATGTGATTTGTCCATTTTGTTGGATTGCTCATCAGACCTTTATGAATACTAATCCTAAAAGATGTATCATATTCAATCAGTTGTTGCTGAGATCCATCAGAATTGAGTTCTTGAACCTACAAATCTAGCTTAGTTTTCTATTAATGTGAAATTATCAAAAACAAGAAATTCAGAATCCATGTTTTTTTGACTTGGTCTTTTGTTGCTCTCGCTATTTATTCTACAAACAAATAAATGAAACTCATATCTATAAAATCTAAAATTGTTGGTTACAATGAAAACATTTTTGGTCACTATGGCCACAATTGTGACTGTAATTTTTTTATGTACATTTATATTCGAACGTATTATGCACAAACGACTTCTCGCCACTATGAACGAGCATAATATGTATTCGTAAATGGCTTTTCTGTAAACACTTATAATTGCTCAAAAGGTTTCTCGCCTCTATGAACGCGCATATGTATTCGTAACCTGTATTTCCGTGTACATTTATAATGGCATATATTACACTCAACTGGTTTCTCACCGCTATGAACAAGCATATGTCTTTGTAAATAACTTTTCTTTGTACATTTATAATCGCATATATTACACTCAATTAGTTTCTCACCACTATGAATAAACATATGTCTTCGTAAACTGTCTTTCTGTGTACATTTATAATGGCATATATTACATTCAAATGGTTTCTCACCGCTATGAACAAGCATATGTCTTCGTAAACCACATTTCTCTGTGAATTTAAAATTACAAATGTTACATTCAAACGGTTTCTCGCCACTGTGAACGCGCATATGTGTTCGTAAACTGTCTTTCCGAGGACATTTATAATGGCATATATTACACTCAAACGATTTGTTACCACTATGAACAAGGATATGTCTTTGTAAATTACTTTTAACTGTACATTTATACTCGCATATATTACACTCAAAATGTTTCTCACCGCTATGAGTGAGTATATGTCTTCGTAGTTTACTTTTGCTTGTACATTTATAATCGCATATATCGCATACAAATGGTTTCTCACTACTATGAGTGAACATATTATGTGTTCGTAAACTACTTTTTTGTGTACACTTATAATCACATGTATCACACTCAAAGAATTTCTCGCTATTACGAACGAGAGTAAGTCTTTTCAACTTGCGGTTACGTAAAACTTTATTAACTAAGTATGCTGCACTGGAATTTGCCTTGCGTGTCTGACTCCACAGCTGCACCTATTTCAGCTTGCATTATGTATGGAGGTCGTTATTGGTGCCTCCACGAAGGTGGTAACACCTACAACAAAAGTATTTGAAATTTACAGATAGGTAAACAACATTATGTTATAGTAGAAAAATGATTACCATTTGGCAAAAATATTTCCCTTGTCGTAGGTGGCGAGGATGTGTGGTGTACCGCTCTGCTGCGCCAACGGGGTGAAACCAGTGGTGCCAGGCGTAAAAATATAATTTTCCCACCAATTTCCATTAAAAATCCTCAATTTTCCCCACTCAAGTAGAAATCAAATATGATACATGGTTTTGTTGTGATTATCTGTTAGCGATTTCGTAATTGTAAAATCGTGACATTCTTTTTCCCCTAATAAAGATTTACTATACGATGCCATACAGTTGTTGTTTAAAACTTTTTTGTTTCTTTTATAAAAGAATGAACAGCAAAATAAAACGGTACGCAATATTTTATGTATAAATTCTATCATATTACCTAGTGTGATATCCCACTTAAAAACTTGTCGAGTTATTGGAAATTAATTAAGTCATGTAGACATAATAAAAGAATGCATAAGGCAAGATAAAAAACAACTTCAAACAAATTTTAATTTCCGGGGAATTCCCCAAAATTGTTTAGTGAAATGAAATGAAATAAAGTATGAGATGAAATGAAGACTTAATTTACAAAAAGGTGATGTATTTGAAAAATCCCCAATAAAAGGTATAATTTCCCACATCCTCACTTTTTCCTAAATCTTTAACAATTTCTTCACATGTGAGGAAAAATCCCCACGTCTGGTAACCTTGGGTGAAACTGTAAGCACAGGCAACAAAAAGTTTGTTGGCCATCGTGGGCCGCCGATGGAGCAGAAGGTAACGGGGAAATAGCGCGCGCAATTTAAAACTGGACAGCAACGTGCTTGTTTTATTTATTTTTACAAGCAGAATTAAACAACGACTTTGGTATACAAATGAGTAACTCAAAGCAGCTATTTCACTGTTTTGAAAAGAGCTAGCATCTTTTCTATTATCTGTGGCTAGCATCGAATTAAAGATGGTTTAATTTCAATTATATTTCAAGCATAATCCATCAGATGCAAGCTTACAACTAATGTAAGAATCAGCTACTACATTGGTGTAGCATTAATAAATACCACAAATACCACTAATTGGTGTTTGCCACTTCAAACAGTTACTCGGAATGGCAAATCAACGTAACGGGATATTGCAGTATTACTAACAATAACGTTCTACAACTTAATTCTTGAGGACTAAAACCATTGTAGGAAAATTGGGAGCGCATTCGAATTATCTGAAACTAATAGCGTGTATCACTAAAATTAAATCAATAATGCAAGATTGAGGCACATGTAATAAGCTTGTGATATTTGTTATAAAGATTGTTTTACTGCAGCCAGCAGATTAATGACGAAGGAAGATTGAGATTAATATACATTCGTATGAAAAATGTTAGGACAGGTTAATTTTTATTTGTAATTTTACACATTGTACAAAAAGAATTGCTTTCCCTGATATGGTACCACTACACTTTATTTTAAACACAATTTCATTCTCTATTTCTAGTGGTTTAATTTTCTTAGAAATCAGTTTATTACTTATGGGTCTTGTAATAATAGTAATGTAATCAACGTCAGAAATTGATTTATTGGCTAATTTTGTGAACATTGCTTCAATATTTAATTTCTTAGGAACCTATAATTTGTTTCGTTGTACAGGAATCCAACTTGGTGCAAAATCATATATAAGGCTCCACGCAAAAGTAGCATAGTGGAAAGACTTGAGTTGAAGTGATACGGTCTGAGCAGTATAATAAGTAATTAACATTTAATACAGTTAAGTTTCTCACGTAACTTTTTAAATAGCAGTAGTAGTTATAATATATAAAAATCATGCTAAAATTACAAATTTTCTATGTTTGCCTTGAGAACAAGAACATTTTAAATTTTTTATAATATTATACAACCCAACTATATGTATAATTGAAAAAGTATTATCCATTCAGGCAACTCATTTAAAATCTTGTACTTTGGTCAGCATACATTTTTATAAAGAAATTTGAAAAGGTACTGGCTTGGTAAACCTCGTCGACTTGAAGTGTAGTGCTTGCAAAAAAAAATATTTTCATTTAAAGCAGAGAATCCTGAAAAGCAAATCATTACTATAGGCATGGTTTGGGGAACTTTAGCCTCAGGAAGCTCATGTTTTCATACTAATGAATTATTCAGTAGCGTTAATATACTCTCTATGTATCAAAAGATCTTTTCTGAATATGACGAATTTTTACCAGAAGTAAGTATGTTTGTTGCTTAGCATAGCAATAAATTGACAAGTTTGATATTTGCAGGGGTGGATATTGAAGATTCTGGAAAGGGGGTAAAGAGCAATGTGATAGAAAAGGGAAATTTGTGTAGTGATGGTACCCCATAGATTTATGTATATGGCTCATGAAGCAAACGATCATATGGAACAAACTTTAACGCTCTCTCTGGAATGGTAAGGATTTAAGATGTTTCATATACAATAGGAAGTATAATTTTCTGTTTGTTTCAAAACGCAGCTGTTCACTTTTGGATGAAGAATTGTGAATATTTATTTCCTGGTTTTTGCCAGTCAGAAATACGTACCTACTGCAGTATTTTTTCCAGAGCCCAAACAACAAACATCGAACCTGGCATTTGGCAATCATCTGGTACAACGGCTATGGACGCAGATTTGGCAGTAGAAGAATGTTTAAAAAGTGAAGAAATGCATGGAGTTCGATACTGTAAATTTATTGCAGTGACTTCAGTCTATATGCAAAAAGAAAACAAGAAGTTTCACGTGGCGGTGATGTTAAAAAAGAGAATGTACTAACCGTGCGTTAAAAAACTATGGCAAGCATCTTCGAGAAATAAAAAAAGATACTAGTATTAATTTAGTTGTGTTAGTTCAGTGATAACATACAGATCATTTTGCAACGAAATTAAAAAACAATAGACAAATAACCGTTACGTCGAATTAATACGACTACATCGAGAATAAAGTATCAAACTGAAAAACGGATGAAATGAAAGGCAAGCTTAACAAGTATCTAAAACAAAATGGAAAATTCACAGAAAGAAATACAGCAACTAAAAGAAGAAAATACAAAATTAAGGGAAAAACTAAAGAAACAAGAAATCAGATTAGAAAGACTGGAAGAAGAAGAGAAAAGGAAAAATATGATTTGTAAAGGTACAGAAGAGGAAAAAGGAAAATTACGAACAATTAAATAAAAAGGTTGAATCGATTCTGCAATTAATAAAAAAAGACCAAGAAATAGTACAAGAAATTGATCATATGAAGGATATGAAAATAAAAGGTACACTATATTAGACCAGTACTAATATCACTAAAAAACTGGAGAACCAAACAGCAAATACTCAAGCAAATAAAAAACCTTCGAGGAACAAACTATTGGATAGATAAAGATTTTACAGAAAACATTCTAAAAGAAGAAAAGCTCCTATTAGTGCACATGAAACAAGCAAAGGAAATGGGAAATAGAGTAAGTATAAGATACAACAAACTAGCTGTGAATGAAAAAAAAATATACAGTGGAAGATTGGACAAGCGAAGAACACGGCTCCCAAGTACTTCAATATATTAGTTTGTTTTAGTCTTTGTCCATTTACGTTAACATCCATTGTTTCTTGTGTGTTAGCACAGCCTTCTATAATTTACAAGCCATGCACAGAGAAGTTTGGCAACAAGGCTGTGGTTTATGGTAGTTTATTTCGTTTCTTTGCTGGGTTCGAACGGTTCGAAGTGTGCTTTATTTGTTTGTTGGTATTTAAAATAGATTTTTTCTTTTAGTATTATTAAAAACATACAGAGATATTTTGTATTAAAGTGCTGCTAGTGATTTTAACTTAAAACAGGTGAAAGACATTCACAATAATTTTTTCAACAGTTACGTGTTCTTTTTGTAAACACAAAAAAAGGATTGCTTCATTTAAAGCTATCCGTTTCAATTCACACTTTAGGTAAGTTCGTATATAAGCAAACAGAAATTTTGTTCTTTAAAGAATACCGTATGTTTAGAGTTCAAATACAAGATATTCTTAATTTAAGGGTAAGATATGCTTGATTCAATGCAATACGTACAATTATTCCAATAGTTTATGGATGTTTAATTTGAAATTACCAAAAAACCACAATAATTAAAGCAAAGCTATGGAATTTTAAAAGTGAATATAGATATTATTCTTGGTCTAGTCGATTTCTATATCTTTGTTAAGTTGTTCTAAGTTATAATTGTGCACAAAAATATAAAGAAATTTCTGCATAATCTTTTATTTATTTTCCTATTTTGAGGTTTGCAAAATTTACAGTTTTACAAATTCAAATTACAAATTTAAAAATTACAAAATCCTACCCCCAAAAGTAGGAAAATTAAATAAAGACTTAAGTCTTTATGAAAAATTATCACACTTTAAAATAGATCCTGTTTGATCTTATCACGTTTAACTGAAAATATGTCTCTTGCAAATTCCCTTATATAAAACACTTGAAATAACATTTACAGCATGAACAGAATCTACCGACATCTATAGAATGTTCTCACTTACTACTTCAATAACATTACTAAATTTAAATAAACATTATTGTAATATTTAAAGAAACGTATATTTCATAGGAAACAGTAATATTTTTAATTTAAATGGATCCCTGCTTCAATGAAGATTATTAGCTTTAAATATACTCTACTAGTTAAACAAATTAGTATCTTCCTTTAAACATATAGGTATACTTGCATCAAACAACTTTCATTGATTGAAAGATGTATCAACTTGAATTAAATATATTTTTTTAAACATACACGTATACTTAAAAGAAGAAATCCTTTTTTTCTGTGCAGTTGGTACATGTGCATCTGAACTTAATAAATAATACTCTAATTTATTAATAAGTTATCAGTTATCTTGTCATCACCGTTATCAGCATTTTATTAAAGGTGAGTACTATTTGAGGTTTTTTGTTGAAAATCTTGGAGAGCTTTTAAGTCATTAAGTAATATTCGAAATTAGAACTATTCATTTTAATTTCTTTTTTTCTGACACATAATAATAATGTGTTTAATAATAAAGCATCACATATTTGTGTAAGTCTGAATTGATTGATAATTGTATGATCCCCATTGTGTTCCAGATGCCTAGAAGGTGTTGTGTACCAGGCTGTACGAGCAATTATGACAGTTCCCTTAAAGAAAATAATAAATCTGTAACAACATTTTCATTCCCTAAGGACGATGAAAGAAAGTTGCAGTGGATTCGAGCAATTCCAAGAAAAGATTGGACACCTTCTAGTGCAGTGGTGTGAAGGTTAGGTTATGTTGTACTTTTTAACATTTTAAAAGGTGCTCGTACTACATAGCTTGTAAGTTACAAGGTAGATAAATCCATTTACAAAGAAGATTTCGTTTAAAAATGAATGAAAAGACGCAATTTCTGGTTACAAGGCAGATAAATATGCAAGACACTTTACAAAGAGGTGAAAAGAACGGGCCTTATAAATGTAGTAATATTAGCCTCTGGTTTATCTTCTGTGACATTCCTTTTAGTTCTTTCGTGTTGTTTTATTGCGTCCAGTATAAAGAGTGGATCAATGCATTTTATATTTTTCATCAAATTTCCTCTAAATAATACGATTGTTCCAGAATTCTTCATCTTGCTCAATTTCCACCACAAATACATCAACATTATTGTCATTAATATATATAATAAAATAGCACCTGATAGTAATAAGGATGATTAATTCTTTTAAGGAATATAATTCCATCTTTTGTTCGTTTACCGAATGGTAAAAAGAATTATTGTAAATTCTTCCATACTCGAATACATAATCTTGAAGTATTTTTTGACAAAAAGTAACACTGGTAACTTCTGCTACAACAAAGTAGGTACACCAGTAATCATCAGTTACTAGCTTTAGTCCTGCGTCGTTAATTTGTGCTGCAAGTTCACAAGTTTTCAACTGTTTGTTTGTTATTCTATCACTTCCCGGTTATTTTTCATTTTTTAATCTATTTATAGCTCTTCTTATTTCACTTTTACTAATTAATTCATAGTTCTCTTCTTCTTCATCCTTGATTTGTGTGTTAAAATAAAAAAGGATGTAAACAACAGACTGAAAAACGCAAATGGACTATTCAATGCGCTGAAGACAACTTGCTTTCGTAAAAGCGGTATTTATCCCACTATTAGTATATGGACTCTAAGTGACAAAATAAAATCTAAAATCCAAGCTGCGGAGATGAGAGTACTCAGATGTATCGAAGGAGTGTACAGAAGTGACAAACTAAGAAACGCGACTATTCGAGAGAGGCTGGAAGTGACGCCGCTACTAAAAATAGTTGAACGAAGACAGTTACAGTAGTTCGGTCATGTAGGGAGAATGGCAAATGACAATGGGGTGAAAATGATATGGGAAACTAATACGGACACGAAAAGACGCACAGGTAGACCTAAAACAACCTGGAGTGACGCTGTCAGTAAACTAATAAAAGATAGGGACGACTGGCGATGAACAGAAGAGCCTGGGGAGAACTTTGCAATACAACCCTCGACGCCTAACCGGTAATACGAAAAAGAGGGATAAGTAAATGAGAAACCAAAGTATCGCAAGAAATCAAAGATTTATGAATTTTATTCCGGTGATAATGGACCATAAAATTGTCAAAACTTGAAAGAATTGCTGACAACTAATTTCACCGGATTTATTAGTACACCCAAGACTTGCGTGTTTGTCCTATTTATTTTTTGGTAAGAATTCAATTTTTAACAAATCTTCAAAAAGAGAAATCTAACAGTTCTGTGCTTTATCAACGGTAATTGTTATTTTAACAGATTCATGTATATTTTATACAGGGTGTAAAGGAAATGGCGGAAAAAACCTACAGTGCGTTATTCTGTGTTCAAAAATAAGAACAAATTTTCTATACCAATTTGGCATTAACTGTCTATTTTTCAAACTATTAGCAATTAAAACTTTTTAAATTTGGCAACGGGGTACGTTTAAAAGAGTTCGTACGCGAGTTGTACTTGCAATCTCGTATCTTAGTTACCATTGTTAGTAACGTGTAACCTTGCAATATTTTCAAAAGGCATATCTTGCAAGGAATTTACCATTTTAAGAAGTGGATTACCAATACACTAGTACAAAAAAAACTAGAAACGGTACATAATAAGTGTTTTTTACGTTTAAACTCTGTTTAAACATTATTATTTTGTTGTATTTATTAATAATGCAAAAGCAACCAAGCAATTTACGACTTCCAATAACTTCTTCAAGATAGTGTTAACAGCAAAACGGTATAGAGGTTTTCTGTTTATTTTTTACCGTAGAATAACGTACTGAAGTTTTTTTCCGCCATTTCCTTTGTATACACCTTTAAAAAACGAAAAGGGCGCTGTATCAAAGTAGGCCTAGGGCGCAATCAAACCTAAATCCGCTTCTGATTATATTGTGTGGGTGCAAAATGCAGGGTATTCGATAGCAATACGGGTTTCAGCTTGTCGCCCCCGTTTGAAACCTCTTTAAAAGGTGTTGCTGTCAGCATGACGTCGGGTGCATTTAAGGTACGTTCGGATATCTAACACTTTTGACACTTAACACACCAAGCGCACTATAACGTTCGGTTATTCTCCCAGTGGCCAATAATTGCTACACCATCTGGTTCGATTATACGCGGTGTGGTGTGAGTCGGTGTATTTAGTGTTCACACCAAAAGTTTCAGGTAAAGTAGTGGAGTTACGGTGCGAATTTTACTTTTTCGCGGGAATCGGATAAAATCAGATGTGAAACGATCGGAAAATAATGGAAGTTGCAGAAGGTACGTTAGTTTTTGTATGCAGTGAATGCAATCATTCATTTTTAAATAATGATAAAGCAGTGCAGCACCTAAATAACCATCATCCTGGAGATAAAACCTTCAATAAATGGTAGTTTATGTTAAACTTTGAATAAAAAGTACAAAATTTCTAATTATACTTCCAATAGTAGGTTATTTTAATAGCTTTAATAAAATTGAGACGTATGTAGTAAGTGATAAGGATAAGCAAAAGAATGTAGCAGTGATAATACTGTTACTACTGCCATAAACGGTACCACATTTTTTGCAAAACCATTTAATTTCTCTGTGCTATCTTCTTCGTCACTGTCATCCATAAAAAATTATTTGGCACATTGCACAATGTCCAGTTTTAATACTTTCGTCCATATTTACAGGTTTAGGTTATGTTTATCATTTACTTGAAAAATGTTTGTCAAAAATTCCCACTACCAGCTCCTGACACTTTTAAAAGCTCTAGTACGGTCGGATATTAAATTTTTACACTATTAGCACTCTAAGCCAACCTCACTGTTCTCTTGACACCGTGCACTACACTACACTAACACCAAAATTAATATCCGAACGTACCTTTAGTGGACATTCTCATAGGGATTTAAAGACTTCCGGTAGCAATGTTAAGATATGTATGCCGTCCTTTGTAGGAACTGGTTCCACATATTTGTAAGGGACAAACAAAATGGGCGTGCACGGCGGACAGAAAAGTAAGTTGTCAGCTTTGTTTGGTTGGCGGGGCAGCGGTAAGAGACGAAGTAGCCAGTGGGACGAACATTAACTATTCCCCTTCCACTGCAGAAAATAGAAAGTTGCAACCTACCATATTGTCATAGTATCACCCCAGAGGTAGGGATGTTCTTGAGAAGAACATAAAGCAATTCAAATATCGAAGGGTTTTTGATGCAGTAGTAGTAATAATAAAGAATGAACAACTCAGACCCCAAATAAACAAAATAGTTATATACAATATTTTTTGCACGACCGTATTTAAAAAAAAATAGGAAGAAAAACCTTTAATGGTAAAATTAAAAATGAAGATGGCCAGGACCGGAAGTGCGCATAATGAATTCGTTATGCCATCGATACACCTTGATAACATCGATACGTCATATAACATATTTTGACATTGCAACCAAGTTGTAAAGTGCCAACTTAAGAGGCGGTCGCGCAAAAAAATTTTTTTATATGAATATTTAAAATCAAAATGAAAACTATAATATTTAATATAAATGAGCAATACAAAAAAAATTTAAAGTTAACTGTAAATCGACGAGATTGTTATAGTTAGTTAAAAGAGACAGGCCGAGCAAGTCCATTCACTGTAATCTTTCTTGTAATTGTGTAAATAAATGTAAACATTTTAAAAAAGGAAGTTTCATTTCGCATAAAAGATACAGAACAAAAGTATAAGAAATTCCAACACTATGAATCCATCCATTTACATATCGACGTAACCTTTGCCAACAAACCTTTACAAAAACAGTCAGTCAACGCCACAGAACAAACCTTCTGGTTATCATTTTTTCCCTGCTGTTGTAGTCTCTTCCGTAAATTCGTCATGTAGAATGATCACTGATCACGAAGCACTGGTACAAAACATCGAGTTGCCAGGTCTCCAAGATTCAATTGCCCTAGGAAGATTATTTGAAAGCGCCAGTTGGCCCCAAACTTGAAATTTCAGGAGCGTGTTCAAGAATAGCACCCTGGTGCAATTTTCGCTCGAAAATGCGTCGCTTCAAGGTTGCGCAGCAGGTCATCGGAACATTGCTCTCCAATCAATTAAAAATCACTCGACGTGCACAAAACGTAGAATTTATAGTTGTTCAATTTCATCAGCCAGAACGGTTCTGTACAGCGCTGTACAAAAAGTTCAGCAGTACACTATTGCGGAAAAACTTAAAATACGCCAAAATACTAATATCTTTTATTTGAAATCTTTTTTTATTGTCTTTTATTCGGTTTTTGTAAATGCAAAAATAGTTCTATTAACCAATTTAAGCCGCAACACACTTTAGAATACTGGACAGGCCGTTATCTGTTTCAAATTATAAACAGTAAGGTAGGTAATAAGGTAAACAGTAATTTGACACAGATAGTGGATAACGATCCAGCTGTAAATCTACCATATTAGTAGCATTTTGCATCTTTGCTTTCAAGTTAAAATTGTCAGTTCTTTTGATTTCCCTTTTATACACGATCTTGGAACCATGTTATAAACGATACCTATCTTTATTGAGTTAAAGCTGCTGATTTTGGTAATTCATCAGTCCTATCATTGTTCAAATTTTCGGTTGTGATTAAAAATTTTAATGCAATAGAAATTTAACTGAAAATAAGTTTGTCATTCCAAATATCAGTTTCAAATGTCTCTTTATAACAGTGTTGAATTGTTCATATTTGCTGATGATGTTAATGCTGACATGGTATCTGTGTATTACACTTAAATGGCTACTTCCCATTATGGACGAGCACATGTGTTACTAAACGGCTTTTAACTGTACATTTATAATCGCATATATTACACTCAAATGGCTTCTCGCCACTATGAACGAGCATATGTTTTCGTAAACTACTTTTAACTGTACGTTTATAATCACATATATTACCATCAAATGGTTTCTCGCCACTATGAACGAGCACATGACTTCGTAAATTTTTTTTTAATGTACATTTATAATCGCATACATTACATTCAAATGGTTTCTCGCCAGTATGAACAAGAATATGTTTTCGTAAATAGCTACGTGTTGTACATCTATAATCGCACACATTACATTCAAATGGTTTCTCGCCATTATGAATAAGCATATGTGTTCGTAATCCGCTTTTCTGTGTAAATTTATAATCGCACATATTACACTTGAATGGTTTCTCGCCACCATGAACGAACATATGTGCCCGTAAATTGCCTTTCTGTGTACATTTATAATCGCATATATCGCATTCAAATGGTTTCTCGCCACTATGAACAAGCATATGACTTCGTAAATTTTTTTTAAATGTACATTTATAATCGCATACATTACATTCAAATGGTTTCTCGCCACTATGAACAAGAATATGTTTTCGTAAATAGCTACGTGTTGTACATTTATAATCGCACACATTACATTCAAATGGTTTCTCGCCACTATGAATCAGCATATGTGTTCGTAATCCA
>VTPC01000684.1:123886-152650 GCA_011009095.1 Ignelater luminosus | reverse complement strand
AACGAATAAATCCAAAAGAAAGAATTAACAGTTTACCAATAAGAAAGACAAATCTTAAAAATAAGATAAAGAATAATTACAAAAAAGAAAAAAATTATCAAAATAACAATAATAATAAAGAAAAATTGAAATGTACTATTAATTGGCAGAATAAACTAAGAAGAGCAAGAAAAGCGGAAAGAAGAAACAAAATGAAGATGACAATGGAAAATAAAAGGTTGGAGGGGATCAAAGTCAAAAGAAAATCTAAAAATAAGACTAGAAAGAAAAATAAGGAATCGAGGTATAAAATATTTAAGAAAGATAGTAAATCCAAAATAAGGATGGAAAAATATAAAATGATAATGAAAGAACATTTAAAGAATTTACTATCAGGAGTCAGAGAGGAACAAAGAAATTACAAATACAGAAAAAAGAAAGAAAATAAAAGAACTAGAATAAATGCTACAAGAGAATGTTAAAGTAAAAATTAGAAGCCAATGTTGACAAAAATAACCAAAGAAGAATAGGGAACATTTCGTATTAGGTTTGACAAGAAGGTATGAATGATGTTTGAATGAATGTGTTAAAGATAATCATAATGAGTTAAATAATTATTAATGAAGTATTATTAAAATGATGATAATTATGAAGATTTGAATATGAAGTTAGTAGAATAATAATGATAATGATAATAAATAATTAATGATATGATTAATAATATTAAAAGAAAAAGTCAAAATATAATCCTTAATATGAATAAGTAAAGATAAAATATGATATTGAAGTAGATAAATGAGGCAGGGAGTTAAGTTATATGAAGAAAACGTTACTATTAGAGAAAATACCTTTTGCAATTTCTTAAGAAGTTGTAGAAAATGATTTGTATGAATGCAGCATGAATAAAAGCTAGTTGGAAAATAGAGGAAAATAAGGGAGAAATAGGAAGGAAATGTGAAAAATAAAAAGAAAATATCGAATATTGAGTTAAAAAAACAATAAAAAAAATCCTGTACAAAATATTAAAAATGCTAACTAAACTTATAAAATTTTAAATTGATATTCTGTTGAAATAATGTAATGTCAAAGTGACAATTAACAAATGTCAAAAATGACAATTAACTAATGTCAAAAAAAATGAATGACAGTTGCCTAATGTCAAAATGACGTTCGACAAATGTCAAAGTGCAAGACCGTCAATTCAAATAATTAAGGTTAGAATAAAAACATAAAATTAAACACCATTAAGAAAAAAAGAAATGATTATGTATATCATGAAACAAAACAATATCTATTATATTACATAAGACAAATAAAAGAAACAAAGATCAAATTGTAATGGAATTCACAATTGGGTATATTTTAGTTAATATTAATCAAAATTTAGACTATAGTGTAAAACGCTTAAAATTTATATTAATATGGAGGGAAAATGTGATGATATTAAAAATGTAAATGTGATGATATTAAAAATGTAGTGATATTTGAAAATGATAAAAAAAAGAGAGTATAAAAAAAATTTTGTTTTTTGTTTCATAAATGTAATGACAGTGAAAATAAATAAATTAATATTGTCAAGAAAATAGCGTTTTAATAAAAAAATTAAGAACCACACGAAGAAAAATAAGGACCCTGAGAAAAAGAGCTCTCCATATCATAACACTAGTCAGCAAAATGACACTTGTTTCAGTTGCATGCTACATCAGTACTTGGATGAATAAGATAATTGTATTTATGCAACTGACACAAGTGTTCATTTTGCTGACTAGGTATACAGCTGTGGCCAAAACTCTAGTATAAATACCGTTCCGATAACCTAGAGAATTCAAGCCGAATCTGCTTCAGAACAGCATCCTGATTTTGACACGATGCAGCTACAACTGCCAGTAGTTTTTTTTAATTATTTATTTACTTGGTTTTGATATAATTTTTGAGTTGTCTTTTTGTATGCCGTATTTCCTCTACATGGTCCTCATATTCAGAAGAATAAAATCCTTTTTTTATATTATCTCTAAAAGACGATATTGGGTAAAACTGTAAATCCCTTTTGTCTATTTGCAGAAGTGAAAGTAGCATTCTTCTGATAGTAGCTGTTGTTCCTCGTAAAGTACAAAAACAACACATTTGTCTTAATAAACAGTAAACAAGGTACATTCATGAAAAAACCACAGACAATTTTTATTTATATATTTCTCATATTTAAAAACCAGTATTGGTTTTCAAGGAGCATTCATTACATAAACAAACTTTCTTTGTTTTTTGCAATGAGCAACAATTTTGATTTTTGACCAAATTCATTGAGAACTTTTTCTCATTCGATAATTTTATTGTTATGTTGTAACAAATTTTTCTTTTTAAATACACTGTACATTTTTAAATCAAATATCTACTTTTGTTTAGGTTTTAATAATCTCCTCATGTTGGATTAGAATTTTATCTTTTGAGTTTGTATACTAGCAACTGAAGAATTTTTACTAAATAATAATAGAAGTTAAGTTTTTATTTTAAAGCAAGGCTATAATTTGACCTTGATCTTTATCATAAAGTGATTTTTTTTATTAGTACTAATTATTCCCTTTTTCTACATTTTGCTTCTTTGAATAAGTTTCAATATTAATGAGATTAGGAATTTTATTCAATTTCATTCAGTACAGTTAACCAATAATTTTTTTATATTTAAATTTACCATAATCGGATACAGTTTCCGAAGATATTTAATTTATCGTTACTTAATATTTTTTTAATACAGTAATATAGTTATGAAGGCCTTCAAGGGTTATCATTTCTTATTATTAAAACAATCAGAAAACTTAAAACTGCAACATTAATTTCAATGAAATTAATTCGATCTTTTTAATGTAGACAAAATTTATTTGACAAATACCGAACTCGTTTTCTTCTGATATTCATTTGTCAGTAATGCTTACATAAGACCGGTAGAGTAGGTAGTTTGTTGTTCTGTCAGATCATGCTCTGCACTCTTTTAGACAATAAATACCGCTCTTAACTTTGCAAGGTTCTGTGTACAATTTCTCTCTTATCCCTTAATTATCTAAGATTGCCAAAATCAGGTTTAAAGCTTGATGTGTTTGATCATCAATCTTGCCTTGATTGTTGAAGTAAGACTGATCGTCGATCGCTTGGTTGGGCCCGGTGTTGTATTGATGTGACGTCAGCCATTGGATCCTTTGAACTACATATAATATTAAATTTATTTGGACAGTTGAGCTAAGCTTTATTTGTTTGTACTGCGGACCATATCATGTCGTACTAGATATGCACAATCTATAAATTAGCATTGCTTAATAACAAATAGCGGCAAGGCGTACAAAAGGATAGTGTGACTATTAGGAAAAAATTCATTGGCTTGCAAGTAATGCATTGTAATCAGTTTTTTACCAGCTTATTAGAAATTGTATTCCTATATAACATTCTCAGCAATAAATTGTGGCCTAAACGACAAACTTCAAGGCCCGATTGCACAATATATAGTTGATCAAAGGATCAATAGATCTGATATAGGATTATTTCAAATTAACTGATTAATTGATTAAGTATTTAACAAAGCCTTGTGAAACCGGTCACAAGCGTGTCGTTTTTGATTTGTCTGAAGTTAATAGAAATTCAGAGTAGTAATCGAAGGAACCAAGCAAAAATTTGAAGAAATTTCATTTTTTTCCTGTAACAGCTATGGCAACAAAGCAAAAACAGATTGTTGTTTGTTGTCCAGGAGAACGCATTTTTCATGAAAGTGCCAAAATCAACTTTATGACTAGTAGTCCAGTCAACGAAAGGGTTGTAGAGGACATGAAAGGGGGGAGAATTTTTCTCTTGAGGAATGTGTTGGGGGTAGTTAGGAGGCAAACATACTAAAAGTCCCCGCCCCTGGCCTTGCCGTTTCAGGGAGTAGGGGGGTGGAAAGGTCCCTTTTTTCGGTTCTTTGCTTATAACTAAAATTATCGATATTCGCTGGCGAGTATCTCGGAAACTGTAAGACAGAAAGAAAATGAATATAAACATTCTTGTAGGAAATTTCATTATCTTTTATTTTGTGACGTATACTTTTGCCATACGATGCACCGTTTCCTATTTATAAGCAAAGAACCGCAAAAAGGGACATTTCCACCCCCCTCCCCCCTGAAGCGGCAGAGCTAGAGGCGGGGACTTTTAGTATGTTTGCCTCCTAATTACCCCGAACACATTCCTCAAGAGAAAAATTCTCCCCCCTTTCATGTCCTCTACAACCCCCTTTTAGGTATTCATTGACTGGACTATAGTAACAATTAGTCCTCTTGGACAGTAATTTTTTTAATTTTTTTGGCTAAAGTAACTAAACGAGGTAGTCTGATAGGAGAAAGCTTCTTTAAAGACTCGATGTGCACATTTTCAATGCTTTCAAAGGAACTAGTTTCAGATAGATTAAACTAAATTTAAACCAAGAATCAAGACCAAAGAGTTTAGGCAATTTATATACATTTGTTAAACATCTTAAAACTGTCATTTAGACAGTATATGGTATCAGTGCAACTTTCAACACTTACGTCAGTATCGTATCACTTGAAAAACCTTTTTTTTTGGCAATTTACAATTTGTACCTCTTCATACTTCGTATTCTGTATGTAGACAATGAACGTATTCTCGATCTACCTTATTTATAAAGTTAGAGCAAATTGCTCCAATGTTTGACTGTTTTGCGAGTCTGCTTTTGTAAAAAGACTAGCATTGTTATTGTGTCACGGGAAAAACCAAAAAAAGTTGTCCTAATGCCCGTGCGCACTACAAGGTTGCGATCGCAGCAGCTCAAACGTCGCAGAAAGGAGGGTTTACAAAACGATCCAACATAAATTGAATTAGAACTCAGTGATAAAAAAAGAAAACTCACTTGTAGTGCTTTGGTTCCGCATCAGAAAATACTTTGTACATATGCAGCTCACTTTGATGGCCGTAAACACTTTATACTGAAGCTCTCTTCAAACTTACCAAAAGCATTTACATTGACTTAGTCTTACTAGCTGCTTTGACTTAAACAAATTCACAACAGTGTGCTTAACTAGCTTACACTGCAAACTTACACAGAATGATCCAGATCATCAATCACTTTAAGTCGTGTTGTATAATCTAAAATTTTGTTCAGAAAAACAAGCGGAAACTGCTTAATCAGCACGCCGTACACTGATCCAAGTACTGGTTCAAATTACCTGTGCAATATTATACAGTATGTAAAGCGATTGGATATACATGAGGGAAATTCTTTTTAATATTCATTTATGAAAAAATTTATTTTTCATGATACCTTTTGCTTGCTTTGAGAGTACTAGTACTGTTTTGAAAATCTAAAATTTATTTCTAGTAATCTGTAAATCTTAATCGACAAACCCTTAAATAGGAGTACTCGAGGATGAATCTTCAGTTTGTCATGGACCAATTCACTCTGTCCACGCGTTCTTTGATTGGCGCTGGACCAACTCAAAGCCGAAACTACGTCTAGCTATGTGCAACCCTGCTTGACATGAGTAGAATAAGGATGACAAAACAATCACCCCTATTTACACAATTGAATATTCCGTACATGTTGGAACTTGTAACAGCTAAACCCACAAATGCGCAAAAACTACCTTGAATTAAGTCTGTATTAAGTTTGTTTCTTTTATTAGCGAGATGTCAAGATCTGAATTGTCTGCGTTTCCTGTGCGGAATAATCAACACAAACACAACACAAATTAAATTCTACGAAACATTTTACAAACAAACTTGCCGATGCCCCAAAAAGACAAAGTTATACAGAAACCATTTACGAACATAAATGTAAGGTGAAAATTAAATGTAAATTAACCCACATTAAAACAAACTCTGCCTGGAACAGCGTCAACAGCGCAATTACAGGAAATCAGGACAGCTGAAATGCGATAAACAATCTTCAGAAGAAACCACAGATGTGCTTTAGATAAGCATGTGGGATAAATTAAAAAATATTTTTAAGAGAAACGCTATAACTTGTTATCTAGAACTTGGAGTGCTCAATTCCTGATCTTTGAGTTATCATACGTAAACTACATATTATAGTATATAAACAGGACGTTATCTTCCTCCAGGAGTAGCTGGTTTAAAGCATTTATGCAACAGAATTTTAACCGTTTATTCACATTTTGTTTTGAATGCAAGCAAGTTGATAGTTTCTGTTGACAAGGTCTTTCAGTTTTCGTGGGAAAATATATGGTGAATTTTTCCTGGAATAGCTGGTTCCAAACATTCGTATAAGAGGATTCTAATCGACTATTTAAGTTAGGTTTTGCACGTATAAGTGGGCTCATAATTTCTGTGTACAAGATCTTTGAATTTCCATAAGCAAAATGCACCTTTTGTATCAGAGGGCTATGTTCCTCCTGGTTTCTAGCATTTATGTAAAACGATTTTGATTGATCATTAAAGTTAAGTTTTGCATTCAAGCAATTTGACGGTTTTTGTTGACGAGATCTTTAGAAATATGGAGAGGCTAAACTTCAAGTATCAGGGAGCTGTCTTCCTCCTGGATAGCTGATTTCAAGCATTCTGTAATTGAATTTTGGCTGCTTACTCAAAGTTTGTTTTAATATAAGTAGGTTGATCATTTTTGTTGCGAATATCCTCGAATTTCAGTGAAAATTTTACATATGTATCATGCATGATGGACTTTCATCTCTCCTAAAGCACCTCCTTTCAAGAAATCATGTAAGAGGATTCTGATTGTGGCAAGCAAATTGATAACAAGATCTAGTAAAATTCATCTCTGAGAGTGTTCATTTGAAATTTGAATTTTCCTAAAATATTAGTCTAATGAAGACAAAATGCTCTGTCGGGTCTTATTGAATTATTAGCTGTGAGAATCAATCAGTAAGCTTGCGAAGTGCATTTATTAATGAAGTCTAGAATTTTAGTTTCGGATTTACTAAGATTTTGTAATTGTTTATTTAAAGTGTTATGTAATTAAGAAATAATATAATTCCTCTTTTAAATTAACCAAGTGATTTGTATGCTGTTTCGTTTTACTTGTGTTATTCAAAATAAATAAAGTTGTCTATAATTTTTAATGTTTTAATGTTTTATTGTGAATATAATACTAGGAATGTGGTAATAAGTTGGGATAAATAAAAAGTAGCATAAGCTAAGTCAAAAGGCACTTAATGTAAATTTTGGATCTGATCTTAGAACTACTTAGCGTGTGGATCTTACTTCTTTGCAAAAAAGTACTTGGAGTGAGACTAGTTTGGACATTGTTACAGGAAATTGAAATAATTGAATAAATATTTTAGGGCTCGGAGTTGTAGTGACCTGAAATTCACAATTGACGCCCTAAACTTGACTTGAACTAGTTTTATTTAAAATCTTTAGACTAACCATTCTTTCATTTGAGACTGAGATTTAGGGGGGGCTAGATACTTAAAGCACCATATGCTTCTGAATGGGTAAAACGCTTTCATACATTTAGCCATTTCTAATTTAAATTAATTTAATTTTAATTTTCCAAACACCCTGTAAAATTCACTTTGAGAATCTATTGGATTACCATCCATGTTTTCATGCGTCAGATTTATTATCCTGAAGCTATGTAATAATAGTAATTAGTTTTAGGTGTTTAAGCTTTGAAAAGGTTAGTTCTTAACAAGATAATCACTAATAAGAGTATAGAGTGAAGCCTTCTTTTATCTTATAAATAAATCAGCAATAATTAATTCCATGCAAGACTGATTATAAGACGCATGCTTATTGCATGCATTAGAAATGCTCTATAATAAAAGAAAAGAAAACTTGAAAGGGAACTTATGAAACAATGTTTACATATCCAAGCTTTAAACTTGCAGAAGAAGAAATCCACAGCAAATTTTGAAATAATATGCAAAAATTGTTCAAAATGATTTTGGAAATGGTTTTTGATTTTTCATTAATAAATTTTTATTTCATGGCGTCTGCTTTTTGAAGAATACAAAAACCTTAAATAATTAATTCTTACTTAAAAACTAATCTAGAGCAGAACGTCTGTTTATAGCACCAGTTGTCTTTTAATTTGTAATTAGTATTACTATTTCCCACCCTTTTGAATATGCAATGCTTGTAAAACGCTTTTTACTCGGCGCTGTCTACATTGCCCTTTACTTTGATGTGCGTTTTCTCTCTGCCGAAGCTTGTTGTATGTCTATATGAGTAACCGCACACTTTCCTTCGGTATGTATAATAGATATTTACTTGATATTCTTTTTAATGATAATTTATCATTTTCTAGAGGGTTCTCAGTAGAGACGTTATGTATGTACTAAATAAACTAGAAGCTGCATACCCATTTCGTTGTTCTGATCGCTAATGAAATTACAATTCATTAACTTCATTAGTGTATAAATATTCGCTTGCATTCATCGGTCCGCTAGTATCACTCAATTATTATTTATGAATCTCTTGACGAGCCAACCTCGTTATAATTCAAAAATGTCAATTTAACCATCTATATTGGTTGGGAGTTACAAATGCGCTTTAAAATTTAAATGGTCGTAATGGTGCTTCAATTTGATCCAGGTAAAAACTGTTTAAGGAATAATTTATAGTAATAATAGTTTGTCTCGTCATTAAACGTGATTTGTATGGGGTTGTTTTACAGAAGTCGATAAATGGAAAGTATCAATAAAAATGCGTAGACGTTGAATTATTGAGTTCGCGCGTAGTCTTTAAACGTGCGATGTTTAAACTTTTGAATGAATTTATACATCGGGTGCTAGTGATTCAGCAGTTAAAAAAATCTGGTAGATTACAGAAACAACAAATTACCTTTCGATCTACTAGAACCTTAGTTCCATTCTAAATGAAGAAAAACTTTTATGTTTTTGAGATACAGGAACTGCGAGAAGTAATTGACTGTATTAAGAAACAAATATTGAAAAGCAATTTATTTGCTTTTATTAATTAATTAAAAGCTTTCAAGTGGCAAGTATATTATGGTATGCTTTTAGTTAAATTAGTGAACATATTTTTCGGTTGATTTAGAATTAAAGTTTACAGCATTTTTCAATTAAGTAATAACAGGATTTTCAAGAGTACTACAAGAACGCTTAATTGAAACAGAACCTAAAGTTGCGAAGTTTCGTTAAACAGAAGTTGCCCAAAAGCAATTACCAGGTAAGAAGTTAATTACATTACCACAAATTAATAAAGAGTAATGCAAAATTGTTCTCTGAGAGAATTTTAGGTATTATTACATAACATACATAAAATAAACTTGAGTTCATCAATACGTTTCACGATGGGTTCTATGGAAATATGCTCAATAGGAAGGAACTCTTCACAGTATAATACTTGAATGGGACTGTGATCAGTAAAGCTTAGATATACTAAGCGCATAAATCTACGTGCTGTTATATTGGATTTTCAGCTCAATACTCTGCTGATGATAGTGCATATAAAGTTTACGTATTAGTCTACATTTCTCAAAATATTAACCTTAATAATGACAATGTTAGTATTATACTTTTTCAGTATATGACTAGGGAGGAAAAATATAAAGTCTAAAATCCTTACTGATTTCTTTTCATTTAGAAAATTCTAAAACTGCTTGCCATAAATAATAGAAAAAGCTTTTTACATGTATGACTGGTTTTCCTTTTATCCCTTTCCCATTATAATATGCTGCATTTAGTACATTCTAATACTGTTATAATAGATTTGCACTAATGCGAATTATTAAAGTATTATTTGGTTTTGGGCGTTAGTAAAAATAAAATCCCGAACAATAGTTATAAATCTTCTAATGTTGTAGAAATCTTTTAATGCTGGAATCATTTTTAAATAATACTGGTACTGTAATTACAGATCTTTTATTCTTTTAATCTGCTATAGTAATCTAAATTAACATTGAAATACCCGATATATGTACTATCGCGGCAAAAAAAAACCGAGGCACACTTGTCTGATGATAAGTCGGTTCTAACAAAACGTCTCTCTTTTGCATCAGGCTTTAAGGTGGATTTGTCAGTTCAATTGATAAGATACTTACTTATATAATAGTTTTACTTAAACTAAAAGACAGTTTTGCAAGGGTTAGTTTTAAAGCCTGTGTAGTGCCTCGGTTTTTTTTTGCCGTGATAGAATCAGTTCATTTTTAACGGCAAATTTTTATCTTTTAGCTACAGAACAATAATGTAACCAAAGTCACCCCATCTTTGTGGCTAAACTCGAACTGATACAAAGTATAACAGCTATGACCTTGTCCTTAAGATTCTACAGAAAGCGAACTTACCAAGACAGAAGCCAAATTTGGTTGAATGACCAAATCAATAGCCGTCAACCGTGGATTATCACGTTCCCACAATGTGACTTATACAACGCAATCAATAATAACTGTACCAAAATGTTCAATGTTTTCTGACCTCCGTACTCTAGGGAACCTCGAATGGATACCCTACCAATTTAAAATCTTTGATCCTTTTGAAAGGAATAAAAACACAAAATGCCAGGGTTAAAAATTAGATGTAGCATTGAGAAGATATGGCGCTGGAAAGCTCGAAAAATCAATGGCCGATACAGGTAACTTTGAGCCCGGAGAGAGAGTTAGATATATGATAAAAGAATGGTGCTGACAGATTATATTCAGATTTTCTCTTGGACAGTCTCCTGGACGATAGAAGACTAGATCACTTTGTTGAATCAGAATTAGCTCTACATTTTTTAGTTTCTGTAGTAACAAATGATGCCAATAGTGTTGTACACAGTTTCCATAAATTATAAAGAAATTCATGCTCATAACCTCGTTTGGGTAGTCTCACTCATCAGTTCATTTTGACTTGGTTAGAGCGATAGTTAAGCTTAACAAGACAATTATTGCCATTAATACACTTTTACAATTATTCATATTTATAGGAATTACTGATCCTTAAGCTTGGCCGATAATTTCAGAATTACTTTAGTTTTACAATTAAAGTGAGTATTAATTGCATAGGTTTTTTGTGGTTGTAAATTTGTTGATTTATTTTCTCGTCGGATTCATGAACGGTCGGTGGATAGCTCTAAGAGGTTGAAATAATAGTGTAAGTTAACGTCACGTTGAAAATATTCATGACATAATTGTTGACCAGGTACAGATTTCGGGTATAGTTACAAAAGAACATTCTTCAATAGCACAAGATTGCATTGTGTTTCTCCCACAAGTGGGCATGTCATTCCCTTAAAACTACTTTGTCTGGCTGGTGGTTTGCCAAGATTGCAGTTGCAATATTTTCTCCTGGTTAATGAATACCTTCTGTCTTGGTAAGTTGTATGCATCAGCACTTATGACATGTGCGTGAGTTGTTCTGATACCATGAATGCTGGATTCATGACGACGCTTTCTTGAATCCTGAAATATGAACGGCGTGTTCAAACTGTTCCAGTTGCGATAGCTTGGACGTAGATTTGCCACAAGCTTATTTGCCTTTTATTTATTTATTTGTTTCTTTATAACAACATGCTTCGACTGTGCTATTTTCATATTCAATGGAAGTGTGCTCAAGTTATAATGGTACCAAAACCCGGAAAACCTCCAAGTGAGGTTACATCGTACCGCCCAATAGCCTCTTGTTTATAATGTCAAAACTGCATAAAAAGCTTTTTCTAAACAGAATCAAGAACATGTTCACTCCTCAAGAGTTGCTCCTGGATCATCAAATCCTTCTCAGCTTCGACCAAAAGAAACTGTGTGCTGCTCTATTTTTGGACATCAAGCAAGCTTTTGACAAAGTGTGGCCCAAAGGACTTCTTTACAAAATAAAAACACATTTTCCACAATATATCTACTTGATACTAAAGTCCTACCTGTCTGAAAGAAACTCTCAAGTTAAACTTAATCAATCAGTGTCTAAGTATTATCTAATTCAGCCAGGAGTACCGCAGGACAGTGCCCTGGAGTCATTCCACTATTCACTATATACTGCTGATATACCAATCACAAACAACTATGTACTAGCCACTTTTGCGGATGACACGGCAATTTTATCAAACCACGAAGACTCTGATCTTGCTTCTACTAATTTACAAACACACCTAAGCCTCCTACAAGACTGGTTCTTGAAATGGCGAATCCAAGTAAACCCTGAAAAATCATCCCAAATTACGTTCACAAATAAACGTAGCTCCTGTCCACCAGTCTCAATCAATAACACTTCGATATCAACTAAAATATCTGGGGTTACAACTTGATTAAAAGCTAACTTGGAAACCGCATCTGAAAGCCAAAAAAACAGTAATTAACCCTAAAGGTCCGACAAATGCATTGGCTACTCGGTAGACTCTCCCAATTCACTCTGGAGAACAAAATTCTACTCTATAAAGCCATAGAAAAGCGAGTCTGGACATGTGGAATTCAGCTCTGGGGATGTGCTAAACCATCAAACACTAAAAATCTTCAGACCTTCGAATCAAAGACTCTGAGAACGATCCTCAGCTGGCCGTGGTTCGTTACCAACGTGACCACTAGTGAAAAATGTGGAAAATTTGCCACCAAACACCGAGACCGCTCTTTAAATCATTCTAATGACTTTATATGTGAACTTACTAACCTGCCCCATTGAAGTGCAAACTAAAAAAAACAGTGGCCTGTAGATCTACTGGAGAATCAGCACTGGACGGCTCCCGCTTCAAGTCTATCCACATACATCTTATTTACTTATTACTAGCCGTAATCAAGTAGATTGTAAATCTGCAGAAAACAAATAAATACATAAAAAGAATTTATTGTTTGGTGGTTGTAAACAATAAGAGATTTTGCAGACATGTAATTATCGGTAGGTGTTAGATCTATTGACAAATGAAAATAGTTAAGTACCACTAAAAACAGAACATCAATTAGACTACGAGGTAGAAAAGTTTACCAGGGACATCCAACAAGCAGCTTGGAAAAACCCATCTGAAAGCTAAAAGGTAATAATTAATCCAAAGAAATCTTAGAATTGGTTTTAGAAAAGAGAAAGCAAGGAAGAGAGTACCAGACAGCGCACCGCAAGACAAAACTAGGCTAAATAAACTTACTTCACAATTGAAGGCAGAAATCAAGCAACTGAAGAATGATACCATTAATCAATGATTCCAGCACTGAGTACTTACTTTGAAAAACTATCAAAAAAACTTAAAAGACCAATAACGCAAATACCTCCCATCAGGAACATAGATACGAGCTCAGTCAGAACCAATGAACAAAAATAGGAAAGATTCGCAGATTACCTGTAAAACATCTTTCGACCAAACCCAACAGGAAATAATAAGGAACTACCTGAAGTCACACAACGAGACAGTAGAAATTCCACCGACCACACCAGCTGAGGTTAAAAAAGAAATTAGAACAAACATTGGCTCAGAAAAAGCCCCCGGGTTTGACCTCATAACTGGGCAAGTTCCGAAAGAACTACCTAGAAAACCTTACTTACTTACTAATTTGATCAACACATCATTTTAATTAAAATATATACTTGAACTGTCGAAGGTAGCTGAAGTCGTTATAATCCCGAAACCTGGCAAACCACCCCACGAAACAACATCGCATCGGCCGATATCGTTGCTACCGATCATGTCAAAATTATTCGAAAAACTTCTGTTAAAAAGACTAAAAGTTACTATAGAAGAAAAACATCTAATTGCGGATTTATCAATTCGGTTTCCGAAATCAACATTCCACGATTGATCACGTACGCAGAATTACTAATATAATTGAACAATCGCTAGAGAAAAAAGTCTGCTCGGCAATATGTTTGGATGTTGCTTAGGCTTTTGATAAGGTTTGGCATGAGGGACTCAATCAAAAGCTCAAACTGCTTCTTCCAGTTCAATATTCAAAAATCCTAGAAGAATATATAACAGAAAGGATCAAGCAAGATGATGTCTATTTTGATCTAAAAAAAAATCCAAGCGGGTAGTGTATTAGGACCAACCCTATATCTCCTATGTACTAGTGACCTGCCGACGTTCAAACAAAATATTGTTGCTACATTTGCCGATGTTACCGCAATCATGGCAAGAGGTGACAACAATATTGAGACAAGAGAAAAGTTACAAACTGCCATCGCTACAGTACAAAGTTGAACAAAGAAATGGCGAATTAAACTTAACGGGACAAAATCAGCGCATGTCGACTTTACCAACAACAAAATCGAGCACAAGTCAGTCTATATCAGCCAACAAGTTGTTCCTTATGAAAATACAGCTAAGTATCTGGGCATGACGTTTGATGCCAAAGGTGGAAGCAGCATGTGAAGAAAAAGCACGAAAAACTCAAGCTAAAATACAGAGAAATGTATTGGTTAATGGGTTGGTATTTGTCCCTATCAGTATATAATAAGTTTCTGCTCTATCAATAAGCCAGTGTGGACTAATGGTATTCAACTTTGGGGTTGTACCAGCAAAAGCAACATAGGGATCTGGACATTGAAATTGTCAATATTAAAAAATATGCCCAAAGTTGCTCATTGGTCTTTACCGACAAGATTGTAACAACAAATGTGGTGTTTATAATAATAAAGAAAAATGTCGGTATGTGGGACAAAAAATGTGATAATGGAAAATAAGCATTAAGGGAGTATCAAGACTTAGGGAACGTTAATGTATGGAACTTGTATGCATTCGAGAAAGTTATTGTGTTTTCTCTTGAAAACAATAACTACAACGCAAGGAAGTTAGCCATTAAAGCTGTTAGTGGCTGGACTTAACCTTGTCCTTCTGTTTTCAGTAGTTGCTTCATTTTGGCCAGAGTTTTCAGAATATCTCCTTTTGAATCTATTGCTCTTTGATAAAAATTGTAAAAATAATCAGTTTTATGTTTCTTTATGATGCTTATGCTTGTTTTCCACAGGCGCTGATTGGACTCCAAGAACAGACAGGGACAAGAATTCCTCCTGAACTCAATCAAAATGAAGCCCTTTTGATTGTGGTCACAAGATTAGTAGTTCTAATCAAGACACGTTGATTGTCTTTGATAAGTTAAGAGATATTTTGGAAAAGTCCAAAATGAATTTTGGCGAGCAAGCTTCTAATTATAAGAAATTTCTAAATCAGCTTTTAAAACACTTTTTACGTTAGACTTAAGAATCTGCTGTGTAAGTAGCTTCACTGAGTATTTTACAAGCAACCTATTTTGTTTTCTTTAAATGGATTAAAAAGACTGGATTTAGTAACTTAATTAATTAGGTATCATAAACAAGTTATGACTAAATATTTTAATAGCGACATTATTTAACTAAACTTTTAGTAATTATATGTAAACAGGAAAGTTTATTTTTGTGAAACATTCATGTCAATTTCCTCAAGGTTGTCAGGTCAAAAATCTTTTAGGTAAATAAACGCCTGGAGCACGCTACTTAATATTACAGGGTTGCAGTCCCTCATCAAAATCGCGTTCTTCTTTTTTCCTATACCTATTGTCCTATCTAGATTCCTGCATAATACAGAAGAGCGTATATTCTACAAAATTGAAATGTTAGCGCATTGATAGAATTTAAGGATCCCCTATTTCAATTTTCTCGCTTTCTTCGTCAAAGTCTATCAATTATAATAAAATTGTTCCTGAAATATAATTACAGTTAAAACTACTTGCAACTGTTTATATTAAACTGACAGATAGTAAGTGGGAAGCAGAAAGTTTCCCGTCTTAAATAAATAAATCGTTTTCGCTCTTACACCCCCAACACCAAAAATAAGCAAAAGCAGAGGAGAAGAAACTTTTCCTAATTTCGCTTCGGTCGAAGTTTCCTTCCTTGGATATCATTTTCAGTCTTGTTGGTTCGCTTTTGTTTCGCGGTTTCTCAACATACAGAAGATATACATTAAAGGTTTACGACTTTGCATCGAAGAGAAACTGATATTATTCACGACTTTATAATAAATTTAGAATCTTGATATTTACATTAGAGATCTCTTGGTAAAAACAATATACACACACTCAGAAACCTCGAGAGACTCAACCCTCAAAATTGACGCATGGCGTTGATGACAAACAGTTTGGGAACACCTAGTTTATTTATAGCAGGGAGACAGACTGGCAGCAATATGCGATTCAAAGGTCCACGGAATATTGATTGCAAGGGCAGGTTGTTCACAAATCTATCAGGCTTTTCCCTACCATAAAAGCAATTTGCAAGAGAAAAATTCAGTAATGGTTATGAAACATTTTTTTCGTTTTATACTTTCTATTCGCTGCCTATTTCAACTTGGAAGTTATTTTGTATAAAGAACAATATACTTGGAAAAAATTTTTTAATTCGTCTGCTGATTGTGTGGACATTTTACTACTTTGTAAGTAAGAGCATTTACATAAAACGCTTAATAACGAAATGTGTAGGCTTGTTTCAATTAAATAATTGACTGAGCGGGTAACTCAAAAGGTTTGTAAAACATTGTTATACAAAACTTGTCAGCTAGTGATTAAAACATTTTGCAAGGGTAACCAATTAATTCGTAATTATCGTATTTTCGACTAGAAACTCAACGGGAAATAGAAAGAGATATTCTCCAATTTAAGCTAGAGGTAGGAATCTGATACTTTCCGACTTCATAAAGTTCGTTATGATGAGCAAAGTATCGGTTCGAGGAAATATGAGCTTAGGTAACTTTCTTTTTCGAAAAGTTTTCCTATAATTCCAAGAATAGAATTTATTGGCTTTTGTAGATATTCAATAGAGAGCTGAATTAATTTTTTTAGAAAATGGAATTAATCTGATTGTGGGAAACAGAAAGACAAACAAATCGTGGGAATTTTCTTTTAATGAAACAGTGAAGCAAATAAATTGTCTCGTAAAGAGATACTGTAACAAAAACGCCTTAAAATTTTATCTCTTTAATCTTCTAATTGTCTTTTATGTAATTCTTTACCTGTAGGTATATTCCTACACTTAATCAAGTAGGACACTTGAAATGTTTATTATATTTTGTTAAATAGAAATTAATTTTATTATCGTCAGAGACGAGTGTCTGTCACTATTTTTGTTGATAGTAATTTTGCCTTGCACTAATTAAGATTTAACTAGTTCTATCTAAAAGTTTGCTTAGATTTTCTTTTCTAAAAAGTTTGATTTTATGGGTTTATACCACAACGTTGTCAAGTTTGGTCTTTAATATTAAAGATTGCATCATCACAATGACCTTTATAAACAATACCATGCAAATTTAATAAAGGAATACTTTTTTCAAGAACCATTTAATTGATTGGTCAAAATTCCAACCAAAAATCATTGTAATCCTGAACAAAAATGTTTTAAGCTATTTTTGCGGCGTTTTAACTTTTCAAAGTATGCAATTTTCTATTCACTACTTCTCATTATAATCCCAATGTGACAGTGTGGATGGCAAATTTTTAAAAAAATTCCAAGTAAATAATTAGGAGTTCATTAATTTACATCGCATTATGTATGTATAGACATCTCTATCCTACCGTAAGTGGTTTCTCTAATGCACGCAGCATTCACACCAAAAGTTAATTTTCTCGTTGCTTACCTGCAACAAAAGAAAAATTATTTAAAATGCAAACAAATAAATGTAAACTTTTAATTTTAATAAGCACAACTGCAAATTCTTCCAATTTCGCAAATTTTAATCGGCAAACATAAAGAGGAAAGATAGATAGGACAGTTTTGCAGTTTGTAATGTCATTATGAAAGGTTAAGTTCAAGACCAACGGGGCAGAAACTTGCTTCTACACTAGGTAAACTAATTAAAAGTGTGTAGCTATCTCTTATCTACATTACTACGTACTACCTATTACAACTCGAAGTTATCGATCTGGTAGCGTAATCCTTTAACTCTAGTGCATTTCATCATAGGCTTAGTCTTACTGACAGCATAAAATGAAAGAGCATTTTGTAAAAATTTCCATACAAAATCATTTTGCAAACGATAATTTGAGTGTAAAGTGCAAAAAGGTAGTCTGCAAATATTAATTACATACACATGCAGTAGACAACGCACAGTTAATTTAAAAGTTGAAATTTCAAAAGTAACAGGAAAGCTCTAGTAGCCGACTGATGATGCCCTTGAAATTCTCATTAAAGTTCGTACGGTTTAATGAAGTTGCTCACATGTACTCCACACTTTTTATTGGAAAATGCTATTAAATAAAATTATGCAAACATGGATACAAAATTTAGAAACTGGCCCATTACCATCATGTTAGACCTTAACACATTGAAGTAAATAAGTTCTTTTAATAGAAGTGTTAACCGAAACCTTCCAAATAAAAAAAGCAATAAACGTTCCTGAAAGATATTTATTTGCTGTAAATTACAAAACTGCAAACGTCTGGAAACAACTTCTTTCGTCTAAAACTTCTACATACTCGTATATATTCATTGGGAGGAAAACTTAAGAAAAACATTTAAAGCAATTCCTACCTTTAATAACCATTTCATAACCTTTTTTTATAATAGTAAAGACTCATAAAAGTGATGCCTTGAGCTATCTCCTTAGAAACAATTTAGCATAAACAATGAACCTTTCTTCTATACAGTTTTTGTGTTTTCTTTTAATAAATGCTTCAAAATCTTCAGAAAAATAACGTTTGTTCAAAATAAAAAATAAAATTTAGTAAATAGTATGCTACTATAGTTTACTAAATGCTACTCACATAATTACCTATTTAGCTTGAAAATCTTTACTGCTGTTATAATCCGGCTTAGTAAACGTACAATTACTTGTTACAGCACTTCCAATTCTATGGTAAATGACTAATGAAACGGTTCTAAGTTTGGCTAGGCAACCACACGTACATTTTGTTGGTGCATCGTCCTTCTGGCTCATCGGTCTTACTTTTTGATGACCGACCTCCAGTTTCTGCTTCCAGAAATATTTTATTTTTCATCTCGTGACGAGTTAAAACACCCTTTGTTACTGGAAACCTAAAAAATGAATTTTAGCCAGTTTCATTTCAACGAAGTTATTAAAAGAGAAGGGCATTTCTGAAAGAATTAAATACTTTGCAAATTGCACAACATTAAGAACTGATTTTTGAAAACCAATTTATAATAATTCAAATGATATTGGATTTGGATTATTTAAAAGTGCAAATTAGAAATGTGCACCTACCGCGTCGCTTTTGCAATCATCATGTATTTATAATGAATATTTTGTCAAATCTCCTGAGTGAATGGTTTCCTTTACAAAAGAATTTCTAAACTTATCTCATAGATGTTATTTCTCAGTACACGTTTAAGATTTCCATTAAAACGTGTTGGCATGTGGTCCTTTCAGGCCATTCGAGTCTCTAGGCTTCTCGGACTGATCTTGAAGATCTTAATCGGGACGAGCTGGAGGAAATACAAAAGTAAACGAGACACTCACATAGATAAGCCGTGGTGGCAGGGGACCTAAATGCTAAATCCCTGGAGTAGAGATCCCCTTACGAGGACCGCAGAGGAAGCATCCTCACGGAATAAATAGCCACAAACAACATGGTAGTGCAAAATAGTGGAAGCGAACCAACTTTTGAAAGGGGAAGTAGCAAATCCGTGATAGATATCACAATAACTACGGAAAAAATGGCCTGAAGAATAATAAATTGGCAGGTCCTCGCGGATTTGAAAAGCTTAAGCCCGCACAAATATATCACGTATTCAATAAGAAGAAACGGGGAAGAATTCATCCAAAATACCCCAACAAACTGAGGATAAGCAAAATAAAAGAAGACAAATTTAAAGAAACATTACAAAAGCAAACAATAAGAGCAACCTCAAAAACTCCAGATATATTAATAAAAATAGTAACAAAAGCATGCGACGTCGCAATCCCAAGTAGGAAACCAGAAAATGCAAAGCAAGCAAAAGAATTGATGAAACTACAGCATAAGAAAGAAGAAATGTATATAAAGCCAAAAGAAAAAATAGAGGAGAAAACCTGGAAGAAGAGTATAAAGAAAAAAAGAAACAGCTAAAAAAGAAAATCCAGAAAGCAAAGAAAAACTCCTAAAAGAAAATATGAGAGGAAGTGAAAGACGAATGGGGCCAGGCCTACCAAATCGTGACAAAGACAATCAAACCTCCAAAGTCTCCAATAAGAAGGTAAATAGTACAAGAAGCAATAAAAGTACTATTTCCCAAACATTCAAGAAGAAGATGGAGGGAAAAAAACAACGAACAGGCAATAAAGTTTAACAAAGAGGAACTGACATTAGCAATCAGTTAATTAATTAATTAATTAATCAAATAAAGAACAAGAAAGCACCCGGGCCGGACGGACTACCTCCGGAAATAATAAAAATAGTGGCTGAGACATGCCCAGACTACAGGTTGGAGGTATTCAACGAAATATCAAAAAATGGAAAATTCCCTAAAATATGAAAGAAGGCAAAAGTAGTCCTGATAAAAAAGCCAGGTAAGCCGGAAGACGAAGGAACATCCTACAGGCCTATTTGCCTACTAGATACAACAGGGAAGCTATTAGAAGGACTAATAGCAGAAAGACTAAAAAAAAACTTAGAAGAAAAGGGGAACCTCTTGGAAAACCAGTATGGGTTCAAAACGGCGAAAGAAGAATTGACGAAAACCTATAAGAGCAGGAAACTATGCGCAATTATCACACTAGATGTACAAAACGCGTTTAACATGGCAAATTGGGGGAAAATATTAGAGGAGCTAGAAAGAAGGAATATAGAGATGTATCTGATTAAACTGATACAAAGTTACCTAGAAGAGCAAGTAATAATAATTGTAAACGAAGTGGAAATAGAAATCACAAGCGGAGTTCCACAGGGATCAATATTAGGACGGGGTGTTAAAAATAAAAATGCCCCAAGAGATAAAAACATATGCATACGCAGATGACCTGGTATTAACAGACACGGCCAAAACCGAAAATGGGATCATGCAGGCTGCAAATGAAGCGCTCAGAAGGATTGAAAGCTGGATGATCAGTATGGGGCTAGAGTTAGTCATAAACAAAACAAAAGCGGTAATGGTTGTTGGAAGAAAAAAAACACCAACCAATAACCTTCGAAATAGTCAGGGCAAAAATAATACCGCAGACGAAAATAAAATATCTGGGAGTGATAATCGATAAGCATCTGAAATTTGGGGAACACGTAAAAGAAGTGACATAGGAAGCTGAGAGAGTAAATACAACCCTAAGCAGAACACTGCCGAAATTGGGGAAAGCAGGGGAACAAAAGCGCAGGGTCCTGAGCAGTGTAGGGTACTCTATTATTCTATATGCTGCCCTTATATGGAAAAAAGCACTGCAAATTAACAAGCATAAACAATTAATAGAAGGGTACAAAGAAAAAATGGCGATAAGGGTATGTAGGGGATATAAAACAATAGCGAGAACAGTACCATTGGACCTGATGGCAAAGGAAACAATATTAACTACAGGGAAAACGGCAAGGGAAAAGAAGGACATAAGGAAAAACACAGTAAATGGCAAAAAAGTTGGGCAAATAGCAGCAAGAGCCGGTGAACGCACAGACTAATGCCCATATCACAGAATGGATAAGTAGGCAACATGGAAACATAGGGTATTACCTGATTCAGGCCATAAGCGGACACGGATGCTTTCAAAATAACTTATACGCAATAAAGAAAAAGACAACAGAAAAATGTCCTTATTGCAAAGAAGATGATAGCCCAGAGCACACAATCTTCCAATGTAGGAAATACAGAGAAGCAAGAAGTAAGGCAGAACAACAACCAGGCACAAAAGTGGTAGTGGAAATTACTATAGATCTCATGTTCCAAAGTGAAACAAACTGGAGGACGATTGAAGAACTTATAACAAAAATAATAAAGACCAAAGAGAAAGATGAAAGGAAAGAGCAAAAAGGAATAATAGGACAATAGGATAAGCCATTAACCCACTGTTCTTGAAGGAATATCGAAAGACGGTGCCAAAACCAATGGAGGCGAACGAAGAAGGGAGGAGTTTAAGTGAATAGGTCTTCCCATTACGGAAGAAGTCCCACACTACCCTGCCGCTCAGCCAAGAGCAATGGCAAGGGGTGCACGAGCATTTCTCCTCCCCGCAAACAAAAAAAAGGGACTCTAACATGTACAGCAATACGAAATAGTAGAATCAAATTAACTTTTAACATAGCATAATGTTGTTTTCTGAATAACAGGAAAAACTAATTCAAGTATGTCTGCAAAATCAAGACGTATCAAGGCGATTCCAAGTGCCACTATCATGACCAATCAAAGTTATTTCGGAGCTAAAACGTTTCATGTGAAGAAGATAAGACATTAAAAGTGCAACTGTCAAGGTGATTCAGGTTATTTTAGAGCTAAGAAGTACAAAAGCCGTTTCAAAAGTTTCAAGGAGTTCAGAGCTTAGACATTCCAAATGCAACCGTCAACACGATCGAAGTCAATTCAGAGCTAAGAGACACCAAAACGGTTCAAGTAGGTACAGAAATAACTGTCAAAATGGTAAAAGTTGAATAGAACTAAAGATATACCACCAAAGTGCAATTGCAAGTCAAACCCAGAACATATCAAAAATGGTTGAAGAAGGTTGCAACTACTAAACGTTGAATATTATTTTGGTGCTAAGACCTTCCAAGTGCAACCGTCAAAAGAGTTAAGTTGTTAAACCAAAACAAAACCAACGTATCAAGGCAGATCTAAATGCAAGTGTCAATGTAGTTAAGGCTATTCCAGAGAGAAGGCGTTTGAATAAAGCTGTCAAGGTGATCAAAGCTAATTCAGAGCTAAGTAGTACCAGAGCGGTTTCAAGTACAACTGCCAAGGTGGTCAAGGTTATATTAAAGTCAAGACGTATCAATCTCAACTGTCAAGGCGTTCAAAATTATTTCGAAAGTAGATTTGTTCAAGTGCAACCGTCAAGACACTTATGTTTATTTTTAAAATAGAAAAATCAAGATAGTTTCAAGCCCAACTATCAAAGCGGTCAAAGCTAAGGTTTCCAAAACAAGATTAGTCTAGAGCTTAAATGTATCAAAGCAATTTCAAATGCACCTTTTTTAGGCACTAGGTTATCTTTTTCTTCTAGTAGAAGAAAATTTCATTTCATTTTATTTAATCAGATCATTTACCATTAATTGCTACTCCACTACACTTCTGCAAAACACGAAACAACTGACATTGTTCAACAAAGAAAAATTGGGATTTATTCAGGTATCAAATAACAGAAAAAACAGACCACAATATTTCGGTAATAACCACAGGCGAACTAGAAGACGCAATTGATGACTTGGATCAAATTATTCAAAAAGTGACGTGGAAGGCCCCATCAGAAGATGTACCGAACAAGAAAACAGACTGTTCAAGAAATGTAAAACCTAAAATTATAGAAACGGAAACAAACACGAGCTTTGCACAATAAGGCAAAGCTAAATAAAACTGCAGAGGAATTTAAAAAGTTAATCAACGAAGAGCAAAATGCATCCATAATTAAACATCTGAAAAAATTATCTGCAACTGAAATTGATTACTCATTGCGGAAAGACAACAAGTGGGCCAGACGTAATGAGGAAAAAAGCAGAAGCTTTTGCAGAACAGCCAAAAGAAGTATTCGAGCCGTTTCCCAGTGCGCTATCTGAAAAAGAAGAAATGAAGGTACAACAATCAATACACCTAATCAGGAAATTTAAGATCAAAGAACTTCGTAAAATCATACAAAAAGACCTAAATCCAAAAAAAGCAAAGTATTAAAATAATTGCTGGACAAAGGAATAAAACAGGTAACAATATTATTTAATGGTGTACTAAAAATGAACTACTTTCGAACAAAATAGAAAGTAGCGGAAATCATACTCATAGTTAAAGCTGTAAAAGATCCAGAGAAAGCAGAGTCTTATTGCAGATACATAAGCTTGCTACCAGTAATGTCTAAGGTTCTAGAGAAATTACTATTAAAACGAATCAGTCCATTATGAAAGACGACTAATACCGAAGCACCAGTTTGGATGTAAGTAAAGGCATAGCACAATAGAACAAGTGCACAGAGTAGTCCAAAAAAACAACAGGGATTTTGAAAACAAAAAATACTGGTGTGCAGTTATTCTAGATATCAGTCAGGCTTTTGATAAATTTTCCCATAATGTATTTGAACTACTTAGGTCGTATATCAGCGAAAGACATTTTTGAGTCAAATACCAAGCTGCCTACACGGAACTATGTCCCATAAATTCTGGAGTTCACCAAGGTAGTGATGAGAGACCTGTTTTGCATTTAATATTTACAACAAATCTGCCAACATTAAATCTCACCACAACTGCAGCATTTGCAGATGATACCGCCATAATGGCATCACACAGAAACCCACAACCCTCTTTCCATTTCTGCGTGCTAGTGATAAAACCCCAGTTTGGTGCTTCTCTCTGTCCTCTTATTCCTCCAGTTATTTTGAATCAGTTCCAGCGACGAAGTTTAAAAAAACCCTTCTAGTCCCTGAAAACATCATTTATTGACTCACGCTTTGGCTTTCTGGTTTAGTCGTAACTCTGGACAATTTTAGATTCCACTGTTTTCGAATGCCTGTGCTTTATTCTGAATAGGGCTTTGCCTAGCCTGTGCTCCATGATGTACGGTAGTATTGGCTTTCTGATTGTGCTCACCCTCTGATGCATTTTTGTTCATGTAGAATTTACTTTCGACATTTAATTTAATTTGTTTCCAAAGCCTTATTTAAATTTAGGACATGTCATTTCAATGTGTATTTTCTAGATGCTAACTATTATTTTCTGTTCTTGAAATTCAGTTTTAAATTTCGTAAGGCTTTACTGCCTGCAGGTTATGAAAAACCGTACCGTACCGGGGCTCCACCGTGCGTTTCGGCCGACATCGTTGCTTTCCGGCTAATTGGTTTTTGAATAGATACTCTAACTTCATCTTACTTGTCCAGGGTCCTGCCATTCCAAAAGCATCAATTTCCGGCACCATTTGGTGTTATTGTTATACTTATAATATTTATTAAATATAAATTTCCCCGTTTCTTTTGAAGTATAAGTTTTTCGAAGCCTTTGATTCTAATTATAATTTAATTAATCATTTCTTTACCTTTACTTACTACAAAATTTAAAATTAACTTTTCTCTCATTTCAGACTAGCGCTGCTTTGTTTTATAAATTAAATTCTGGACCAAGATATTTTAATTTGAATAAGAAAGAAGACTATTAAGAATATTTTTTGTATACTTATTTCTTTGTAGCTACTGTTTTTTCCTGCAGTAGTAGGAATCCGTGGTTTTTCTAGATTTCGTCGCAGGATAAGTTATATAATTTCTTTTTGTGTGGTTGCCTTACATAGAAAGATTCTTCCTTGTTATTAATTAGTTAGCTCGTAACATTTACAGATAGATTTCTGGCTTAAATCTATTTTTTGGATTAATTCTTTTCTTTATTTGATTTGTAGAGTTTAAAGTTTAAATAAAATTACCATTTCTAGTTAATGCAAAATTAATACTCCTTTTTATGTCTTATTTTCAAAATTATTTAAATAATAATAACAAATGTGTTACTTCTCAAGTTTATTGCTTGTACTTAAGTTTATCAGTTTTTTAAATTTATATCAATTTTTGCAACACATTTTTGTTCATTTTAGTTTATTTATTTATTTATTTACATCTTGGCAGTTATACCGGGTGCGCTTGTTCTTTATTTTATAATTTTCGAAGTTTGCCTTATACAATTCGTTTTTTATTAGGCCTCTTATTTTAGTTCATTTGACTAGTAGACGTTGTATGAAATATTTATCTGGTTTATGGCTTTTATATTTATTCAATGCACTGACTTTGACTTCTATTATTGGTTTGATTTCAATAATATCTAGCTTTAGTTGTGCTCCATTGTGTACATAACCTCCTTACCTACGCTCAAGGTCGTGTTGAATTAGTTGGGCTACGAAAAGTTTTATTTTATATTATATTTAAGCACATTGTAACGCAAGTGCAACTGCAAAGGCAATCGAGATTAATTCAAAACTAGAAAGTAACAAAACGGTCCCAACCGCAACTGTTAAGGAGTAGAAGATTACTTCAGAGTTAATACTGTTCAAGTGAAATCATCAAGGCCGTCAAGATTATTTTAAAGCCTGCACGTAGTAAAAAGGTTTCAAGAGCAACTGTAAAGATCTCAATATTATTTCGATCTAAGAGCGATTCCAAGTGCAACTGTCAAGGCAATCAAAGTTATCTTGTATCTAAGACGTTTCAAATGCGACTGTCAAGACGACTAATATAATTCAAAGGAAAGACATACCAAGGCGATACCCAGTGCAACTATCAATGTAGTAAAGATTATTTCTTTATTGCTCTTGCCACAAACTGTATAAGTCCAATTATAGTAAAACAAAGACACAACGATAAAAAGTAAAGTTAAACTGTACTGAAATAAAGATATGTAACATAGTTTCAGTTTTACTATAAAAATATCCAGCACAAAATTAAAATTAAAATTGTAATCAGCTCTGAATAAATAATTCAAATATCAAAGGGCAAAACAAACAATGTAGGGCGTCAATGTAATTGAAGCCAAGGCGTTCGAAAATAGCTCCAAGTGCTACTGTCAAATGGCCAAGATATACCGGAGCCAAGACATACCAAAGTGGTTCCAAATGCAGGCGATCAAGACTATTTGAAAGCAAAGATGTTCCAAAATGTTGCCAAAATAAAATTAGTACACGCCAAAAGAAAACACCATACTAAAAATTATAATTATAAATCAGAAATTAGAAGCTGCAGCTCAAAAAGGCAGCTCATACAAACTAACCTTTGTTTTCCTTGACTATGAGTTAAAACAAAGAATAGAAAGTAAGATAAAAATAGAAGAAATGCTGTCACATATTTTAGCAGTTTGATAAGCAAATAACGTTTATATGAAGAAGATCTTGTTAAGAAAATTCAGTAATTCGCAAACTTTTCCTTAATAAGTTATTTATGCTTGTAAATAACGATATATCGTTATATTATTTTCAATCTTTTCCTTTGTAAATATGTTATTCCTTTTTAGATATTAAGTTTAACGTTTTTCTATAACATAAAAGCCCATTGGTTTAATGCCCCTTGACATTGTCTAAATTTATGGCCTGAGAACGTTTAATTTTTCTAGAATTCTTTTATAAAAATGTTTCCTTAATAATAAATTAAAGATGTATTAAGGCTGAATACAGAAGGAAATCACCTCTGAATTTATATTCTTCAGACTTCATTTCTGCGATTTAGAGTATTTTATACACTTATCTTTTGGTTTTATTACCCTTACAACTATGAATCTGTCAACTTGTCTAGCATAGACAAGATTTATATTTGCTATAATTGCCGAGTGCAACGTCCAAATTTCTCGCTAAATCACACCCCTCTTGCATTATTTTATTAGCTGTCCGATCATCCGATATGTTGATCAACCAATTATCTGTTAGTTCCACTGTCTTGGGGGGTTGGAAGCTACCTTTTTCGCTTCAGCACTCAACAAAGTTGATTTACCGCTATCAAAGCAGAAGCACGTGTCTTTCGTGTCTTCTCTTATAAAATTTTGGAATATAGAAATAATTCGCGAACTACCGAGAAACAGCTAAGTGTTGGGCTAGTTTGTGTTAAGGGAAGTTGCACCTGAGTGAAAATATCGCGAATCAATTCTGTCTTCGTTAAACAATTTATAGACATTCTCGGGATATTCCCGATGCGTCTTTATCGTACGGTATCTTAATATTTTTATCGAACTTTTTACGAGATTCGTACTGTCTCGCTCTGTATAGATATTTTGAAAGTCAAATAAAATATCTTGTTACTTAACGTATGAGGAAGACGCTCATTCTTGTAAAGATTTATGTAGTAACTGTAAATTAAATCTTGTGTGAATCAATGCCGCGAGTTCAGTGTATACCGTGCCAAAAACTGGGTTCTCTTTGTATTGGATTAGTTCCCCCATGGTAAATAAACTTTACCCCTTTTTTAAATCTTCTATGAAAAAGCAGTGTTGACTTATACAATTTGTCAACCTACATTCGCAATTATTTGCGAAATATATCTGCATATTGTCGTCACGTCACCAACCGCTTGGATAAAAGTGATCCATCATAAAAATTACTTAATCACCGCTTCACATTGGTGAAGAGCCTCAGAACATGGTTTCATAGTAGTGAAAAACACAACAAACCGTTTCACGGTGGTGAAAGGCCCGTTAATATTTAATTAATAGAAATATATTGTTTGCTGAATTGTAATGTAACTAACTCGTTTCCAATCTTTAATATCTTTTGTTGTTCTTGTTTAACGATTTATTTATATAAAATTTGGGATCCACGGTTAATTGCAAAACACCTGCAAGTGATGAATTTAATTCAATTATCGCTATTATTTATATTTTTCGTATTTTAATGTTTATGCTTCTTTCAGAAATGACCAATAAATTTTATTCTAATATTTGCGGACGATTAATTGTGTATATGCTTGCCTTGCTTTCATTTTACTTGAGCCTCTTGTATTACGCTGGATTGCTGAACCGTAAATATCAATAAGCTTCATCCGGTCCGATTTATTGTAAATATGTAGGACAACAGTGGACGCGATAGGAAGGGTTATTCGGTTAATTAGGGAAGCAGGGGATAAAGGGGATTACTGTGTAGTAATAGCGTTAGATATAGCAGGAGCTTTTGATAGTGCATGGTGGCCGAGGATTCTTTTAGAATTAGAAAGGAGGGAATGTCCAGGGAATTTGTTACAGTTAGTAAAAAGCTCCTTTAGGGACAGGGTAGCAAGAGTAGAGCTTTCGTCCAGCACAGTGTCCAGGGGGTTGGAAAGGGGTTGTCCGCAAGGATCATGCTCCGGACCGATCTACTGGAATCTGCTGTACGAAAGCTTATTTAGGGTAAG